>CM064968.1:53324977-53544977 GCA_032847665.1 Solanum chilense | reverse complement strand
TATTTTTAATGTGGGCAATCCTAACAATGAAGTTACTGTGCGACAGCTAGCTGAAATGATGACCAAGGTTGTGATTACCGTTGTGTTTTTCCCTTGATATTTCTTGGTGTGGTAGCTTTTTTAGTTTTACATTTCAGTGTGGCATCTGTCCATCCATTTCCTTAGCTCCTATTTTTGCATAACAGGTCTATTCGAAGGTGAGTGGAGAATCTTCTCTTGAAACGCCTACCATTGATATAAGTTCGAAAGAATTTTATGGAGAAGGGTATGATGACAGTGACAAGAGAATTCCGGATATGACTATAATCAACAAACAGCTTGGTATGCATGTATTTTCTCATGTATTGAATAATTTATACATTTTACAGGTTTTAAGAATATTCTGACATTTTGAATTGTTGTTTGACCAGCTTGGAACCCGAAAACCTCCCTATGGGACTTGCTTGAATCAACACTCACCTACCAACACAGGACATATGCTGAGGCTATCAAGCAGGCCATGTCAAAGTCAACTGCAAATTGAGGGAAGGTGGAGCAGTTGCTCATATACGTTTAACTTCTTTTTGCCACTCACATTTTGAAAATCTATAATAGCTGATGGTTGTAAGCATCATGTATCCTATGTTGTAAGTCGTGACATCAGTCATTAGGGAATTGTGTCATAGGTTGATGTAATTTTGTTACTAGAGAGACTTGCCAACAACAGTTATCAGGCACTAAAATGAAGGAAAGCCTGTAGTAATGTCCTTTTAGTATTTTGTTGTTCATTCTTTTGATTCTTCTGTATGAGAAAGCATCTTGTATAATTTTTTAGACCTGCTGTCTCCGGTAGTCATTTGTTCATCTATATCAGATTGTCCTTTTTAAATGAGTTGTGTGGAATATTACTGGTAGTTTGTTTGGAAATGACATATTGGTACCGGGGGTTTGGCATTTTGTTGGTTTGAAATGCTTATGGCTGAAATGGCATTGTGAGATCATTGGCCATAAATAGACATTGGATGGTCTTAGTCGTTGGAGCTGAAAATGGGGAAACGTTGCATTCTTTTTCGCTTTTGTATTATTCATTACGTTGATGTGACTTTATTTAAATTGGTTATTATGGTAGTTATGTTTAATCAATTGAAAGTTAAAATCCTAAACAAAATTAGGCAAGGCAAAAGAAACTTTTTACCTGCTCTAAGCCTCTAACCCGCCCCCGTTAATATCCCTATACATTTATACCTAATACACACAATTCGGATTGCTAGCAGCACTAATGTGCTCTTCATTTTTACTTTATAGTTAGGCGTAATATAAAAATGTCTTTTAATTTTATTTTAGCTGGTAATTATGCCTCTCGACTTTTTATTGTGAAAAAAATAGACACTTAAATTTAGATAAAATTAAATAAGTAAACACACTTGTCCTACATAACATAAAATATGTGGGATGACATGTTAAACGGATGTGTCTATTTGTTTAATTTTATACAAATATAAGTGTCTACTTGTGTATACTAAAAATTAGATGTCATAGATGTCAACTACAACTAAGTTGAATGACACATTATGTATTAGGCCTAATAGTTAAGTCACAGGGAATAAGAAACTGTTTTGATCAAAAGACAAATTTTATTAGTTGTATAATGATAAAATTATTAAAACTGTCAATAGCACCAACAAAGCACCCGTGGCCTAATGGATAAGGCGTCTGACTTCTAATCAGGCGATTGTGGGTTCGAGTCCCACCGGGTGTGCTTGTCATTTTTCTTTTGTTTGCTTTGATCAATATTTGTTTTAATCCTATTTTTATTTTGTTTGCTTTGATTAATATTTGTCTTATACACAAGGAAGCTTCCGTTCAAGTATCTAGGAATACCATTGTAAAAAAAAAATAAAAAAATGATCCTACTACAATGACAATCCTTGATTGAAAAAAAAATTATTAGGAGAATCACCACATGGATTGCAAAAAAATTATTTTAGGTGGTAAAAGTATAATTGGTTCAAAGTGTTATATTTGATATCCAAGCCTACTGGGCTCAATTATTTTTACTACCTACTAAGATGTTCGAACGATTGAAGCATTCTGCAGAACTTATGTATAGTCTGAGTCCATACAATCGCTAAAAGCATTAGTAGCATTGGATAAAGTTTGTTGTCCTAAATCAGTTGGGGGGGCTTAACTTGCCTAACTTACATCTATGGAATCAAGCTCCTATAGTCAAACTTCACTGGGATCTAGCTAACAAACAAAACAGATTGTAAATCAGGTGGATAAATACATATATATATATATATAAACAAGACTTATCTACTATTATAAGTCCTAGCAGTGTGTTGAATGGCGAGGAAAATTATTGGGGCTCGAATAATCTTGGAGAAAATGCATATCGTCGTTCAACCTAGTCGAAGTTTCATTAAAAGTATATTCCTACAACTGTTGGGGCAGCTACCACGAGTTAGGTTGAAGGGACTTATATTCCAAAACCAGGCTCGGTCAAAAGCTACATTCACGTTGTGGTTATGCCTTCATGAAAAGATGATTGACGATTGAAAGACTGAATAAATGGGGACTGAATGTTGATCCTATTTGTGTGCTATACAGGTCCTGTTTTGAAGATAGAAATCACTTAGTTACAAAAAAAAATATGTCTTAATCCAAAGGAAGCTAGAGATAGTGATTTTTTTGTTTTAAATCATTTTACAAGACATTTACTATTAAATCTTCTTATATTGTGATTTGAAATTTAGAAAATAACAAATAGTATATGTTAAAACAAATAAAGGAGATGTTAATAATGGTATCTAGGTGTCTTGTATCCTTGAGTAAGCCAGCTAATAAAGAATTTGATAGAAGAATAATCATGACACACATCCTTTCTAAATTCCTATTGCTATGCTACTTTTCCACTTCTTTTTAAAATTTAATTTGGCACCTTTCACCAAAAACATTGTGTTATCAGATCCAACTACCACATGCCAATACTTTTATTAGGCATCCATCTGAATCATTTCAAGGTTCTTTGCAATCACTGATACATGTTGAGAGAATTGGTGAATTTATTATCCTCAATTAGGGTTAAAAGTTTTTTTATAAGATACTATATATCTATTGATGTCAGTGTGTAATGCCTCCCTTCATTTGTCTCCTTTCGACTCAAAAACATTTAGTGCTAAAGACTTGCCGTTATAAGTTCATTATTTGGGTCTCGCACTGTATTCGATTCTACTTTCCAAATATTTATTTTATTGGCGAAAGATTGAAATGTTATTTTAATAAAAAATCTCGATCATTTTCAAGAAATGAACAAAAAATTCAAGTCGCGATATCTCTAATAAATTTTAATGAGTGACATGAAAATTAAGTTCTTGCTATTGAGCATATACGAGTCCCAAAAAGACTAAGAAGATAATCCTAAAGCAATTGTAGAGTGGAGAAAAAAACATACGTATCATTTTTAGTGAAATGCGAGGGAAAAAGATAAATATTTGGCGGGGATCATCTTTTATAAATTTATATTCATATTTGATAAATCTTATCGTTCACGTTATCTATATGTTAATTCTACAGTCCAATATACCGATGTCTGAAGCAAAAATTTAATCGTTAAAACTACCATTATCACAAAAACAAAGCTATATACCAAGCAAATTACAGCCCCTTCGGATCTATGGATCCACATTATATTTTCGGGTCAAGAAAGGAACCCAAAATTTCCATGCAAATTCAAAAAATGGGGCCCAGACGTTACATTGACATGACGAACAGTGAGCAATTAATTCTAATAATAAATATAATACACAGAAAATAAGAAAGAAAAATCAATGCAAAAAAAGGAAAAATTAAAAATTAGAAATTCAAATCGCCAGAAATGAAAATAATGCTTTTGTGTTTCGTCAAATTAAACTAAACTAAACTAAAAGTCGTCTTCCTCCACTGCCCTGACGGCTTTTCTAAATTTCTCAGTCCACCTCCTGCCCTCACCCCACCCCCCTTCTGTACAACATATGCATACATAGATATTGTATGTATAGGTGAAAAAGGAATTTGTACTTGAATTTAGGTGAATTGCGAGGGTCGATCTTATAGGAGAAGATCTCGGTGCTAATATTTGAGGGATCTACAAAAAGCCTCTCGGGTTGGATCTGAACGGAAATGGCGTTATCCGGCATGAGAGGTTTGTCAGTTTTCATCAGCGATATTCGTAATTGTCAGAACAAAGAACAGGAACGTCTTCGTGTAGATAAAGAGCTTGGCAATGTTCGTACACGCTTCAAAAACGAAAAGGTAACAACTTTACACCTTCTCCCTTTAGCTTATATATCCTAAACTAGTTTGGGTTGGATATCTTTGCTGTTTTATAGATGTGTGTGATGTGTTTGCCTTTTAATTGGTTTTCCTTTGGTTTTAGCTTCAGTTGAAGTGTTATTGTGTTTTTGGTATTATGAGCTATGCTGTGGGATATAACTTATATGGTATAAGTGGTAAATGGTGTTGTTTGATTTTAGGTTTAGGTTCAAACTGCTTAGGAAGGGGGTATTGTAGGGTTAAATTGAATGTTCACTAGTGAATGGGTTCATTTGGTAGTTAATTAGAAAGCAGAATGCACGTAATTCATGCTTGTCTCATACAGTATAAGGGTTTTGAACCTGCGAGATGCTTACTCCGGTTTTGAAGTGGCGAGATGCTTAATTATTTGCTTGTTAGGAAAAGAATGCCCCGATTTAGGCTAGATAAGATAGAAGTGTGAAGTGTGAGCCTCGTTGTCCAGCTTCATTCATTATCGTAATGGCACTTGTCAGAAAAAGACATCTCTTAGATTTTCTAATGGATGATAGTGAATTGTGATGATTTCATTAGCGTGATTAACAATTAAAATTGCGTGGAATCATTTTGTGGTGATTGTGCAAATGGAACAATTTTGTCGTCTATGCAAAAGCTGACTGTTCCTATCTAAATGTGGATCTATATATCCACGTAATTCACTTTAACTTTTGAAATGGTTCTCGTAGACGTATCTGACACTGTTAGCTGGACCAAGGCGACAAAAGGAAAAAAAAATTGAGCGCTTGTTATTATTTAAACTGGAGTGAAATCCGAATTCCTTATATGCGTTATCATGTAAAGTCAAGAATCTTAAAGCAAACTCTAGGTCTAAGCTGTAGAACTTTTTCGATCCGAGCAGGTAGATGGTGTTCTCTTATCATGCGACATACTCCCTCCGTTCACTTTTACTTATTCACTTTGGACTTTGCACGCCCTTTAAGAAATAATGATTGATACGAGTGTTTTACTAGAATACCCATACTAATTGATGTTTGTTATTAGCTCTTGGAATATGATTTGGGGAAGAAGTAATTAATGCTAAGGGTAAAACATGGAAAAATTAATTGTCTTTTCTCGATATGGTAAAATTCACAAGTAAAGGTATAAATCTATGTCAATGTTACCGTTGTAAAAAAAAAGAAATGAAAATCTAATTTTGGAATAGTGGAGAAGTAAAAATGAACGGAGGGAGTAGTTAAAGACTTTGAAGTAGCATCTAAAATAGTTACTCTTTCGGTCTCAATTTATGTGATGATGTTTCTGAAACTCTCAAAGATAAATTTATTTGATGATTTTTCTGATACTCTCGAAGATAAATTTATGTGATGGTGTTGAACACATTTAAGAAAGAAAGGAAGATTTTTTAGAATTGTAGTCTAAAATAAGTCATAGGCATTTGTGTGGCTATAAATCATCTCACTAAAGGTAAAATGAGAAGTTTAAAGTTAAGTTGTTACTAAATATAGAAATATGTCGTTCTTATTGGGATTTGGGACTAAAAAAACAGTGGAAAGAGTATCACATAAATTGGGATGGAGGGAGTATTGCTTACCTAGGGTGCAATGATTCTGTATAAGCCTTTACTAGAATATTGTGTTAGGTAAAAGGGATATGAGCAGGATTTTACAACCAGGACAGTGTCGAGTTCTTTGTACTATGTTGTTGATACTACATAATAATCTCACTAGGCCCACATTGTTTGTTAAGGGGAACTGTAGTATGTATTCATCTACTGAGAATATTGTAGTAGCCAAAAAATCTATCTTTGCTTCTTCATTTCTTGCATATGTAAGGTATTGAACATAGATCTCATGTCTCAAATATGGGACATTGAACACGCTTAAACAGAAAGAAAGATGAAGAATTAGATTTTTTTTAATTGGAATAAAATCATAAAAGGTCAAATGTAGCATTTGATTTTTAATGAAGATTTCTCAAAGTCTTTATTTATTAAGGTGCTATTCAAAGGAGGGGCAAGAGTTAACTGGTTAGCAATTTCGTAAGCATTGATTGTCTTCCAAGGCATTTTCTCTAGACGATAAAACATCTCGTCAATTTTTTGTAGTGTAATATTTTATTTATTTATTTACTTAAATTAATTATTTTTATGACGGTAGTACCTGGTTTGCTGGTTCCTGCTGCCTCCACCAGCACGTGTGCTGGGTAATTCTGCCTATCAAGGCTTGGACAGATGGTAAGAAATTGGATTTAAGTTGAAACCTCATGGTTCTCCTCCCACTTCATTGATCACTAGGCCACACATTTGGATCCTTGTAGTGTAATAATTTCTGGGTTTCGTTTCCCTGAGTTGGTTAATGTCATAACTGAAGCTTAGTATCATAATTCATGTTGACAGAGGTTTAACACTCTAGAAATACTTAGAATGGTTTATTTAATGTATCCTTTCTTTGACCTGCTCTTTAGGCCATCATTCTGAAAAAAAGTACTTTTTTTAGTAGAAAACGTTGGGAGTTTTCTCTTCTAGGCCACTTAAAATTCATTATGCTTGGCATATTAATGTCGGAAGTTTGTACGTCATAGGAAATTATAGTCAGTACTTGTGGAATTTTTTGCCCTCGACATGAAAATAAGAAAAGTATTACAACCCTTTACAAACTTCTCTTTTTCAAGAAATAAGACAAGTATTTCAACCCTTTACAGACTTTTATTTTTCATTATGCTTGGTATATTAATGCCAGAAGTTTGTACGTCATAGAAGTTGTAGTCAGTACTTGTGCAATTCTTTGTCCTTGACATGAAAATATTTTTTTCAAGAAATAAGAATGCTGGTGTATCTCTTCTTTTTTTCTCTTAAGAGAGAGGAAGGTGTATTATAAAAGCAACACTATGGTGGTGCTGAATATTACAGCAAGGAAAAACTATAAGAAGAATGCATTTTGTAATCTTGTAGGATTCTAAGAGGCTAAGCATTGAATAAGAATGCCAGTATATCCTTGATCCGTAGGGATACTATCTACTGGTAAGAGCATGGTTCAAATTCTGTCGAAGAAAAAAAGCCTGTATTGTTAAGCAGAAAGAGTAGAGAAGGCGGGCCATGTTCACTGAGTTTTGAACCATACGCATTTTTCCTCAGGGATTTCTTGGTTCTAAAAAAAGTTAGTCAGCAAGAACCAAAAGAAAATAACCCTTATACAATCTTATAGGATGCTAAGAGGTGAAGTATTGAATAAGATTGGTAGCATATCCTCGTTAAAAATTCTTGTATATTCCTTTTAATCAGTCCAAAAAATTCTGATAGGATGAAAGGTGCTTATGAACCGGAATTAACATGTCTTTATTCACTAGATGTACTCATATAGAAAGCTTAAAAGCTTTTTGGTTTATCAGAAATAATCTTTTTTTATTGGAAATGAAGCATTTTTTTGATGAAAGTGTCTTCCATTTTTTTCTCTTGATAAGGTGAGATTTCTATTCAGGTGGTACAGCAAAAATAACATCCCTTTTGCAATGATAATCACGTTATTCCACCGCTATAGAGAACTAATAATGTTCAAAAACAACTTCATACGGACAGAATCTAAGAAAATGCACGCCATATCTATATATTTGAGTAATCTATAGATATATATTTAATTGGTGCTCAAATTAAAGACCAAAGAGATTTCTAAACTGGAGACAAACGAAACAATATGATCCTAGACACGGTTGGTGTGCAGGTATTGGTCTTCATATTTTGGTATTACGTTGTATCTGAATTGCATGGAAATGGAAAGGCAGTTATACTTCCATTTTCTTCACTGTCCCTGAAATTAGTGAATTAGATCATTCACAACCATTTTTTTGATAATCATGGTGTCCGAGCCAACTTGCACGCACCTCGACTAATTCCACAGGATACCTGCCACCTACCACTAACACAAATACCACTGTTCATCATTCACAACCATTGTACACCCCAACACTCTTCTAAGATAGGAAACAGCTTAAAGTATAGTACCAACACAAATATATGGATTTAAACAAGAGCTTTATTTGTTCATAATAGAGATGAGGGTTTATCAGAAACAAACTCTCCACCTTTGAGGTAGAGGTAAAGTCTGTATACACTCTACCCTCACTAGACCCCTCATTGTGGGGACCACACTGGGAACGTTGTTATTGTTGTTGTACATCACCTTACCTTGCTAAGGATATTAAGATGTATAAAAGCATAACCTTGAATTTCTATGAATTACCAAAACAAATCAAGTTCAGACCTTAAAGCTAGCATCTTTTCTTTCTGAATATTCAGACAACAGATCACGATGTTTTTCCATATAGCTTCTTTCTTTCTCACTTAAATACCTGGGAGCAGATGCTCCATCTGTTGTTCTTTACTCTGTTTGCTTATTTAATTTGTGTGTTTCTTAATTTGTTTAGGTAATGTGGCTTGAGCTGTTTATTTGTTCCATTCTAGTTGTACTTTACTCTGATTTCTCATTTAATTTCCGTGTTTCTTAATTTGTTATTTAGTGTGATCAGAGCTGTTTAGTGTGCAAAATTTAATTGGTTTCAATCATATTGATGGAGTTCTGTACTTTTTTTTCCAACAGGGGTTGACACCTTACGAGAAGAAGAAATATGTCTGGAAAATGCTTTACATTTATATGCTTGGTTATGATGTGGATTTTGGTCACATGGAAGCTGTATCTCTGATATCTGCTCCAAAGTATCCCGAGAAGCAGGTATCTCCTCATTCTTCTTTCATCCAATCACATGGATAACTAATTGCCTTTGAATGTTGTGGTAACATCCTATTTCTTTGTAGTAGATATGTATTTTCAGCTGTACTTTCTCTAAAAACTATTGAAATCATGATTTTGTTTTGACTGAGATAGTTGGTTATAAGGCTGAGGAGGTGCATGTTCTAGTCTTCCCTATGCTGCAGCTTCTGTTTTGTGTAAATATTTGAAGCAACGACCTAAAGGTGCAACTGAATTTTTCTTTTTGATTGTTTGCAGGTTGGGTACATAGTCACATCATGTTTGCTCAATGAGAACCATGATTTTTTGAGATTAGCAATTAATACAGTACGCAATGACATTATAGGTCGCAACGAAACTTTTCAGTGTCTAGCATTGACTTTGGTACGACTTGCAAATGTTTTGTGGTTCTTTAGTTGCATATATGCAGTTATTTACTTTTCCTAGAAGGATTTCTTTTTATTGTTAAGTGAATTGAAGCTTTGAGGTTTTTTAAAATCATATATTACGAAATATAAATTTTCATGTATATGCGCAGGTTGGAAATATTGGGGGAAGGGAATTTGCTGAATCTCTGGCACCTGATGTTCAGAAGTTACTTGTAAGTGATACTTGCAGCATTGAGCTGATACTTCAGAGTTTGAAAGTAATGTTAACTCTCTTCTTTGTCCTTCCTTTTTTGCTGCAAGATATCAAGCAGTTGTAGGCCGCTTGTGAGGAAGAAGGCTGCCCTGTGTCTTTTGCGTCTTTTTAGGAAAAATCCTGATGTTGTGAATGTTGATGGCTGGTAGGTGTAATTTTGTATTTGAATGGTTTATGGGATGACTTAACTTATCATTCAACAGTTGGAGTTTTTGTGCTATTCCAGGTCAGATAGGATGGCACAACTACTAGATGAACGGGATTTTGGTGTCTTGACATCTTGCATGAGCCTTCTAGTTGCATTAGTGGCTAGTAACCATGAAGCATATTGGAGTTGTCTTCCAAAATGTGTTAAAGTGTTGGAAAGGCTTGCCAGGAACCAAGATATTCCACAAGAATACACTTACTATGGGATACCGTCTCCCTGGCTTCAGGTTTGGTTACTCGTTACTGTTGAATATACCGAAGCCAGTATTTACTATGGATAAAAACTGCATATTGATCCCATGAACCTTGAAATGCACTTATGCTTCCCAATTGGATGATAGTTAAATTGAAAATTGCGCAAATGGATGGGCTGGTACCGTAAATTACAAATTTGATGCACTGATGCCTGTAATTTAAGAACAGGATCGTAATTTCTGCTCACATATCATCTTAAATTTTGATCTCAGGTGAAGACTATGAGGTCTCTTCAATATTTCCCGACTATTGAAGATCCAAGCACTAGAAGATCATTGTTTGAGGTAAATCATCTCTAAAAGTTCTTTTACTGCAAAGTATCATATTTTTGTTCATGCCAAGAAAAAAATAATCTGGATTGATGTCCTATAACTCATTTAATTTTCAATTTAATCAATTAGGTTTTACAACGGATATTGATGGGAACTGATGTGGTGAAAAATGTGAACAAAAATAATGCGTCGCATGCAGTCCTATTTGAAGCCCTTGCTCTTGTAAGTTTCTAATTATCAGGTCCTTATCCTTGCACATTCTTGAGGTACAGTTCCGTGCTTTATGTGAATGCTATTGGCTATGGCAAATGACATTTTAGTAAATTAGTTCTTCATGGAGAACAGTTCTCTTCATATATAATGCATGGTTATCTCTAAGTCAAAACTCAAAACTGATCTTGTGCTTTTCTTCTTTCCACTTTGAGAGCTGTTCCTTTTACCAAATTGCTGCTTGTTCATCAAGAAAATATTGCACTCTTAATCCTTTTTGCACATTACGTGCTAAGACATGCTATATGGCACTATTCAGATTCTCAAAACTTGACTGCTGGTTAAATTTTCTTGTTTCCCCCGCTTTCTTGGAACATTTGAGCGTTGAATTCTAAGCACTTTACTGCAGGTCATGCATCTTGATGCCGAAAAGGAAATGATGTCTCAGTGTGTTGCATTGCTTGGGAAATTCATTGCTGTCCGCGAACCTAATATTCGTTATCTTGGCTTGGTAAGTGGTAGCAGCATGTTTATTCTTGTTATTTCTTCTATCATTTTTATTTTGCCTGTTTAAGAGGATTTATAGTTCTTCTGTTGCACTTTGTTACACGCTGGTCCTATTTATGCCAAATTTCTCAAAACGAACTTGCAAATAAATTCAGTTAACAGCATTCCAGCCTAGACGACTGTCTGATTTTTCTATGTTATTATTGCCTAAATGCAGGAGAATATGACTCGGATGTTGATGGTTACAGATGTACAGGACATTATAAAACGACATCAAGCTCAAATTATCACCTCACTGAAGGACCCTGATATCAGGTGGGGTATGAGTATTAAGTTGGAAGTTTTCTATTTTTAAGATTTTTATGTTATGACATCTGCGTATAAGCAAAAGTAAAACTCTTTTGGAAATTGGTAACTTCTTAAAGAAATCGCGTTAGCTATCGCTGCTTATCATTTGTCTGATAATACATCTGGAGTCTTATTTGATTATCTGCAGTGTTCTTATTTCAAATTGCGTTTCCCTTTTTTTGAAAAAATCAGGGAAAGAGATTCCTTGTAAAGCCTTTCCCCTGTTACTCTAAGACTCAGTTTAGCACAATGTTCCAACACAAAGTTTTAGTGGCTTCCTTTACTGATGTTAACTACTCTCTACAGCATTAGGAGACGTGCCCTTGATTTACTTTATGGCATGTGTGATGTTTCTAATGCAAAGGACATAGTAGAAGAATTATTACAGGTATATAACCACCTGACTGTGAGTTATATTCAATTTTTCTTTTCAATGTATTTGGGTATCTCCTCTATGGAATGAAAATGTTGAAGAAGGTTAAGAGAAAATATGCAACTAACTTTATGTGTTTCCAGTATCTCAGTACCGCGGAGTTCGTGATGCGTGAAGAACTGTCACTTAAAATAGCAATTCTTGCAGAGAAGTTTGCTCCTGATCTGTCATGGTATGAAATTGATATGGAACAGAAAATGCCGTTGTTTTCATGTACTATGTGAAGTCACGCTTGAGAGATTGTTTCATACAAATATCTCGTGTTTTTATTGAGTACTCAGATCTAGATGTTTCTACGAACTGTGTTTCCTTGTTGGTATATGATGTGATGACATCTAAGAGTGTATGCCTGTTTCACATGCAGGTATGTCGATGTCATCCTTCAATTAATTGACAAGGCCGGCGATTTTGTCAGTGATGACATTTGGTTCCGTGTTGTGCAGTTTGTTACTAACAATGAAGATCTTCAGGTAACTATAGATGTCCTTCCATTGGTGCAGTGTGGTCTTAGCTTCTATATAGGTGGAAGTCAGTATGCTCCGTGTCTTATTTTCAAACTTCTTTCCTCAGCCTTATGCAGCTTTGAAATCCAGAGAATATCTTGATAAGCCTGCCATTCATGAAACAATGGTCAAGGTGCGTTCTTGTGCAATAACACTTTACCCTGTTAATGTTAATGAATAATTATAAATTATCCAGAAGCTGAGGATATTGCTTAGTCCTTTACTATTTTTGGTGTAAAATGAATATATGGAAGTCAGAATCTTTTGTTGATTTTCTCTGTAATTTGTCGATAGATTATATTCTTCTTTTGTAATTATGGACAGCTAAACAGTATATGCTGCAGTTAATATTATATAACAAATGTTACTTTCTCAAAATGATAAATTATAAACCCTGTGGATGTGTTGTTGCATAATTATGATATTTTTGCTGCGTAATTGTGATGCAATACATTGCTAGCTGCAAATAGGAATGGCTAACCCCGTAATTGATATGCTGAACACTTGCATGAGCTGTAAGAGCACATGATACTAAGACTGCAGTGCAGTGTCTACTATGACAGGAATTCAAATTGTTGAAATCTAACTACTGGAGTAAACTGTTTGAAGGGGTTTATCTAATTTAGGGGTTTGTGTTTGCATAACTCATGAGCGCTCAGAACATCTAAATATTGGCAATTGACGTATAAAATACTCTCAAGACATTGTGATTAAAGGTTGCTCCGATCACCTGAAGGCACATGCTTAGTTGTCGAAACCAAGTCTTAGATATTTGATTCCCAGGTGGAAGAGAAGCTGAACGTGTCCCTTCCGACAAAATTTAGAGAGATTGACTTGAGATGTCCATAAGATGTCAATACACCACTGAGAAAAACTTTCTTCACTATGATCTTCACCTTGGTCTAGTGTATACCCTATACCTGGAATAGTTTTCTCTTGAGGATTCAAAAGTTAAGCCATGTCCTTAACAATTTTAGCTACGGTTTTGCATGTCTCTGTTTTAAATGCACCCAATGCTTTTAATAGGGAAAAGTGCAAATAGTGACCAGATCAAGGGGCTTGAAGTGAAAAGCGATACGTGAAACACAATTCTTTTTTGTTACAACATTTAAAAGAACCAATCATATATAGATTTACTACTATAATGGTATAATTATCAAGTTGCAATTAAAAAAATTAATTTATATTCAATGTACAATAATGCCAGTATTAATCCAACTCATTAAAGTTGAGAGTTCATAGAACCGTAGTACGGCTCACTTTGCGTGCCATTGTTTGAAGTGCACGTTTCTATGAAGCGCATGACTTAATCCATGAAGCTGTAACCTCACTTTGCACACTTGCCTTAAACGAAAAGGCGATGGTTTTTAATAACACTGCATGGGCCTCCTCTTGTTCAAGATTTCAGCTCAAGCATATAACAGCTAAAAATAAGGTTTACATGGCCTTCTCTAACTAACATTGGTTGCCTTGTAGTTTATTGTTGGCTACAATATCTAACCCTGTCAATTGTCAGTAGTTTTAACAAACAAAAAAAATGTGTCATAGAGGTTTGCCTGGTATTCAGTTTCTTTTCAAGTTTTACAGACTAATTGCAATGGTGCAAACATGAACTCCCAAGGAACAAAATTTCTTTTCCACATGTTTCTACTCTAAATGTTGATGTATGCGGGTCCTACCTCATGTCAATGATGGAAACAAAACATTATTGCGAAGCTAATGGAATATTTAATTTCGGTGTTGTATGATGGAACAGGTAAGTTCATATATTCTTGGAGAATACAGCCATCTTCTTGCCAGAAGGCCAGGATGTAGTCCGAAAGAGATCTTCAGCCTCATTCATGAGAAGCTTCCTACTGTTTCGTAAGGGCATTTTAACATTTGATCTCAGTTTGCCATCATTTTTCTGTTATCTTACACCAGTGATATTGTTCAGGACTTCAACAATTCCTATTCTTCTTTCGACATATGCTAAAATTTTGATGCACACACAACCACCAGATCCGGAGCTACAGAATCAGATATTGGCAATATTCAGAAAGTAAGTTTTTTGAGTGATATAATTTGTGAATCCTGTATGTTATTCAGTGTGCCAATATATCCAAATATATTCAGCTAATGGATAAAATTGCACAAATATCCTAGATATGAGAGTTGCATCGATGCTGAAATACAGCAACGAGCTGTGGAATACTTGGAGTTGAGTAAGAAAGGGGCAACTTTAATGGATGTCTTAGCTGAAATGCCTAAGTTCCCTGAGCGACAGGTATGAAACCAATTTTACTTTTGATTAATTATTATCTACACTGTGTTTGCATAATTGACCTTTTTGGTTTGAGGGATGGCCTTCAGCTACATTATTCCCTCGCAAGAGTACAATATATCGTTTTTATTCTTTTCCTTTTGTAGTTATCATTGATTTTAGCCACAAATTCTCTTTGGATGTAGTCCTCATTAATTAAAAAGGCTGAAGATACTGAGGCGGATACTGCTGAACAAAGTGCAATCAGGCTGCGTACACAGCAGCAGACCTCTAATGCTCTTGCAGTAACAGATCAACCCTCTGCTAACGGTACTCCGCCAGTCAGTCACCTTGGTTTAGTGAAGGTTCCAAGCATGACCAACGCGGTAAGATGTTTCTTGCACCATTTTGCTGAAGTGAGGATTTAATTGTTTAATGGTGAGTATAAGACCGTAATTAACATCTACTACATGGTTAGGATCGCAATTTAGCGGATCAAAGGGAGTCTGAACCAGATGGAACTTTGACTGTTGTGGATCCTCAACCTCCTTCAGTGCCTTCACCTGATGTCCTGGGAGATCTTTTAGGTCCATTGGCTATTGAAGGTCCTCAACCTGCTGCCACCCAACCTGCCCATAACTTGAGTTCTGGTGTCGGCATTGCTCCAAATGCAGAAGATGCACTAGCACTTGCACCTATTGAAGAACAGACTGCAACAGTCCAGGTACTGCTTCCCATCCGACTTCGGTAATTTTGCTTTACCTTCTGGCTTTCATGTGATGATTTCT
The DNA here is from genome assembly GCA_032847665.1 of Solanum chilense. Classification (NCBI taxonomy): domain Eukaryota; kingdom Viridiplantae; phylum Streptophyta; class Magnoliopsida; order Solanales; family Solanaceae; genus Solanum; species Solanum chilense. The sequence continues at coordinate 53,529,556 of CM064968.1, read as the reverse complement.
AACTTTGTGAAAGAAAGATGCTGCCCTCTCCTTCTGTCTGCGGTTCCCATGGTAATTTAACTAAATTCAAAATAAGATCCAAATAGTATTTGGCTAGTAATAGGGGCATTCTTTCCGTGACCACAAATATATGGCCAGTGGTAGTTCTTTTAACTGGTTTTAGTTTAAGACTTACATGATCAACATTCGACATTCAGAGAGCTTGTTTGCCACATTTATTATTCCGCTTCAGTTTCCCTTGTTACCTCTAAGTTCATGCTTCTGACCATATTGTTTTTTGATTCATGGTTGTAGCCAATAGGAAATATTGCAGAAAGGTTTCAAGCCTTGGTCCTCAAAGACAGTGGTATACTGTATGAGGATCCTTATATTCAGGTACTTGCTCTGTTAATTTTTTGGTACTATCACTGATGGACTTTTCAGCTCTTAGGTTAGTTTGTTTATGCAATTCCAGATTGGCACAAAAGCAGAGTGGCGAGCACATCATGGACGGTTGGTCCTCTTCTTGGGAAACAAGAATACGGCTCCTCTTGTTTCGGTTAAGGCTCTGATATTGCCCCCATCTCATCTGAGAATAGAACTGTCATTAGTACCCGAGACAATTCCTCCTCGTGCACAGGTTAGATTATTATTGTGCTTCTATAAGGATTGGATTTCCTGCACTTTGTTCTTGTAAGTAATTTTTCACCTTTTGATTACCTAGTGAAATGAACTCCTGCAGGTTCAATGTCCTCTTGAAGTAGTCAACCTCCGTCCAAGTAGGGATGTGGCGGTTCTTGACTTCTCATATAATTTTGGGGCGCAGTTGGTATGAGACATTTATTTCTGATCATCAATCCACAGTTCTTATAGTTATATGTGTATTGACATAGTTTAGCATTTACAGGTCAATGTTAAACTTCGACTCCCTGCCATCTTGAATAAGTTTCTTCAGCCTATTACAGTATCTGCCGAAGAGTTTTTCCCGCAGTGGAGATCACTATCTGGGCCGCCACTGAAGCTCCAAGAAGTGGTATGTCTTTTTTTGGTTCCTGCCTGACTTGTAGAATATACATATCATTCTGTAATGTGTATGTACGAGAATAAGAACGTTACTAGTAAAATTCTGGACTTCTCTCTTTCTCTGTGTATGTAGTTTATATTGTAATCCCAATCACTATCCCTAACTTATTTGGCTAATATGACCAGGTTAGAGGTGTAAGACCAATGTCACTTCTGGAAATGACAAACCTGTTCAACAGTTTACGCTTGATGGTTTGTCCAGGGCTTGTAAGTTTTTGATCTTTTATCATTCCTCTAGTTTGGCTGTCCATGTGAATTTATTTGTTAAATTGCCCCTCTGATTTTCTTATTCAGGATCCAAATGCAAATAATTTGGTTGCTAGCACAACTTTCTACTCCGACAGTACACGAGCCATGTTGTGTTTGGTAAGCTAAGATTTGTGGTTTCTGGGCATTAATGTTCTGTAAAATGTCCTTAATTATGACTTGTATTTGTATGATATGGTAACTGTGACTGGTTAGAGCTGTTCACAAACTTTTACATTAGCCTGTAGTCAAAAGTTGTATAATGTATCATATGGTTACTATTATCTAACTTCTATGGTTGTATACAGGTAAGAATAGAAACAGATCCAGCTGATAGAACTCAACTGCGTATGACAGTTGCTTCTGGAGATCCTACTCTGACATTCGAGTACGACCAAAATGTGCATTTGTAATGAGACTTTTTGGTGTTCATTGCCAATTTCTTATTAACTTTCGAAGTTTCTTCTTACTATGTAGGTTGAAGGAGTTCATTAAAGAACAATTGATTATAATCCCTACAGCTGCCACGGCTGCTGCACAACCAGTTCCTCAGCCAACCTCTTCATCTCCACCAGTATCAGACCCTGGGGCACTGCTAGCTGGTTTGCTTTAAGTGGTTTTCAATTTGTGGTGGACTTTGTCCACAAACGACGGCTGTAAAATTTGTTTATATTGCACACCACAAGTCCCAAAGGCAAGATGGACATTGAGAAATAGGATGCCAGGGCTGGCGGAAGAGAGGGTGAGACTTCTGATCGGCATAGCATATCATTGGATTTCTGGGACGTTAAATCGGAGTTTTGAGATTCTTTTGCACATATATCTTGTGCTTTTGTGAGGTCTGTAGCCTTTAGATGTGAGGGTCTATTAATTCTTTTCTTTCTTCTCCTTTATATTTCATATTTGCCTTTAGTCAGGCTTTACATATTGGTTTGCCCCTATGTATTTTAGTTTCCTACTACTATATTTAGGAAAAAGAAATAGCGTTGATTGAATTTCTTGCCCATTGTTGTCTTGAAGATGTGTTAAAAGCGTTTCACATGATAAACACTCACCTGTCGCACTGCTTGTTAATACAGCAGCATAGGATTGATTATTTTTCATATTTGCTTGTCTTGAGCTGTGAAAGCTATTAAGGCTAGTGGATGAAAATGCAAGACAACAACCATTATATGAACTGGTAAATATATCATATCGTCTTTCTATTTAAACGTCTAGGTCTTTCAATGATAACGAAAAGAATTGGCAACTGTAAGGCCTCTTTTTACAGTAAAAAATATCAGATGAGTACCAATGAGAAAGGTTGCTTGCTTATCCATCAAGGCTAACCTCCGAATAATCTTTTCTTGAAGAATCTGTGCATGGTGAAGTCTTTCTGAATCAACCCAATTACTCTTGTATCATGGGGAAAGTATACCTTTTTTTATGACAAAACCAGTGATACCGAATGATGGAACTTGATTATGCAGCTGACTAATTTACTTGCAGACATCACGAGTGGCTTTCACATGTTTCATTCTCCAATTGTGATGAGAAGTAGCAATGGTAAGCCCCTTCAATCAACCATTGTGTATGCCCAAGATGCACCCCCTTACATAGTGATTAAGCATCAATCATCTCCATTCCCTACAGTTGCCGCACTTCCAATCATCTTCTCCAGACTCCTCGTCATTCCAAGGTGAACAATGACGGTGGATCCATATTTCACATGTTTCACAACAAAGATCAGGGCTTGGTTCTTTACGTGAACACAACTTGCATGGAATTGTAAAAGAAGCAGTAGGTATTGTACTAACTGCAGGCTCGTGCATGACATAAGACGTATCAGCATTCTTATTGGGTAGAAACCCTGATGATATTTCAACATCCTTGTTTAAAGTGGCAGACGAGTCAACTCCATCATCCAATAGGCCAAGATCATCCGATGCAAGTAAATCATTGAAAGAGAAACAGGTCTGAGGCTCAAACTCCATATACTTGCATTCATGACCATATTCCTCAGAACTCTCCCTTGAAGTATTCCTCAGAACATTCACGGGATCGCTTGCAAAAGGGGTATCTGAATCCTTCTCAAGTCTTACATGTCTTCTTACTAGCTGCTTAGCACCCGGTTCAACATGAGTTGGCATTTCATCTTTAGGAAACACTATGTTTCCTCCAAGAGGAGTGGATAACTCAGAAGATTTCAAATCAGTCTCATTCTCTATATGACTTCTGACTGACTGTTCTCTTTGACCTTGCACAGATATTGTTTCCACATTCCGTTCACAATCACCCACTTGAAAGTGCTCAGTAAGTTCTTCAACAGCAGAAACAAGAGGCTTACTATCCTCTAAAGCTGGAGTGGCCATATTCTCATCTTTCTGTAGCTCTGAAATGAACCCAGAATGAATTCCTTGTCTATCCATTTTTAAAGCCCTTGCGCACATCCTCCTTTCCACTGCTTGTCTTTTGCTTGTTGGATCTAAGTAAGGACAGATGGGCATTTTAATCCTACGACACTTGCAACATTTGAACCCCACCACTTCAAAAATCTTTGACTCCTCAAGTTCAACAGCTTCAGCGTGGTACCAACCTGTGACTCAAGAGATTAATTGTAAACCCAAAGAAAGGTGACCAACAAACTCAAGACAAAAATACAAGATTCCTACGTGGAAAAAACTTACATGTGCATGTTTCACAACGGACATACATTAGATAAGGATCATATGGCTTACAGCAAAGGCGGCAACTAGGTCTTATTGAATCACAATCTGGATTTCCCCTCAGAAGAATGTGTTTAGATCTAAAATCACCAGTATCCTCATTATTCTTTCTCCAAATAATGCCCCAGTGGTGCTTCCATCGTGTTGCCAAATTTGAACTAGCAAGCTTCGCCTTAGAAGAATGCTTTAGAGTCGCAGTAGATGCAGATGGATTGCTAGAACTACCAACTTTTCCTCCTTTTCTGGCTGACATGGGAATTGGAATGTCTTTTCCTTGCGTGAGTAAAGGACTAGTAGGAGATTCATGATTACTTTCAACTTGTGTTAAAGCTCTATTCTGATAACACTGTTTGCAGGTCATAAACTCAGTCTCCTCATTACCAATAATTGTTGAACTAAATGTACATTGCTTGTGACAGAGACCTACAAGAAAAATTCTTAGAAGTTAAATAGATCAATTGCTGATGCAGAGACTGATGTGCGAAAGTAGCTGATCAATTAGTACCTTGGCATGTATTGCACTTGACTACGTCCCTGGAGAAGAGGGATCACATCAATAAAGGATTGAATAAAAGAGCTGAAAGGAAAGTTGAGATATACATTAAATGGGTACCTCAGTGACACAACCACTTCACATGAAGCACAACAATATTTAGCATTTCCGTCTCTCTTCTGTGCAAGATAAGAGAATATATCTTTACAAGAAGCCACCAAGCACCTTTTCTGCAACTTGGGAAGTGCATCGGCAAACTTGTTGGCTGAGCGGAGATCTTTTTCCAAGTTTTCTTCATAATCTTTTATTATATACAAAGGAATCCGTGACTCAGAAAACCAATATTTTTCCTCTCCCTTCTCCTGACTTTGCTCTACTTCTATTATACTCTTCTTGACACGAGATGGGAGATGCTTCTGATTTACAAAAGCAACACTATATCTAACCTCATTTTCAACGATTCTTTTATGGCATATGGAAGCATTTCTAAAGGAAGAAGCTTCTGACTCGGGACCTTTTCCATCCAGGAGGCTCTGTTCAGGACTAACAAGATCACTCCATCTCACATGCACATCTAGGTACCTGACCTGTTACATGACCAAACATTATCAGAATACATAGCCTGACTCAGACTTTTCTGCAGAACAAAAGGAATTAAATCATCGATTGCAATGTCATAAATCACCTGAAGTGCAAGTTGTGATATTGTCTTACACACATCAACTGCAGCTCGCCAAGCAAGCTGCCTGCTTATTTTGGCAGTCTTGGACCCTTCAGCATCACAAATACCAGATATCTTTCTCAGACCACCTGCTCGAGTAAAAGTTGTTAGTGGATTCTCCCCCACGCCAAAATTTGTATTCCACTGAATTTATAAAAACAAAAATATTAAATTTTCTATGAAGGGCAAAAATAAGTTCATTGGGTACACAAGGTACCATGACGCGCTGCTTTCTTCAACATTGATCGAGGTAGAGCTGCTTTCTGGAAGAGAAGCTTTGAGAGTATGCCTCCTCTCCACCAAGTGAAGTCCTTCAGTTTATTTTTGCAATCATCAGCAGTTACTTTAACCATTGGCAATGGTTTTCTACCCCGCCTCCCTAATTTATGCTTATGAGATGATTCCACAACACCAGCAGTTGAATGAGTGACGGAAGATTCAGATGCCCCACAATCAACAAGCTTAAACCAGTCCCCAGAAAAAGCAACAGACCGGATATTCTCCTCAAACTGCAGTGCATACACTTTATTATTGAGCATGAAGAATATACTCTCTATAGGTCACGTCATATGTAAAAAATATCTATAATCTACAATTGGATTCAGTAGCACTTTGGAAAATCAACAGTTGGGGACGCATAGAAAAAGTTTAAAACTGGGATAAGGCTTCTTATGTAAATGCAAAGCTACCAGTTTATAAATAACAAGTATTAAATTCTTATCACATAAATTCGTAAAATATCAAATCAAGAGTGCAAGAAAATTTAGATTTTGCAGAGTAGTATTATGTCAGATCCATTATTGAAATTCAGTTTGATGAGCCGCTAGTGTAATCAATGCACAAGGTTCATGTCATTACACCACTTGTGGAAGAAAAATAATTCCTCAATAAACAAGCACAAAGTTGAGGCAAAAGCTTTATGTGCAAATGGTGTTGATGCACCTCTGAACTTCATCCAGCCTCAGAACTTTTTAGAAGTTGTTCAGTGCTGATGCCTGATGGTAACTTTTCCACCATTTAGTTCCCATGTGATTCTCTCATTATTTAATAGCAACAACATTAGTCATAATAAAATAAAACAGTAGACTAAACAACTAGCTTCCTTGAGCAATAACATTAACTTAGTAGATTTTCTTGTATTATTAAATCGAAATTGTTTACAATGAACGCTCTGCAATGTCTAATTTTATAGTTCAGTAAAGGAATAATGTTTGGATGAGCTGATGAGGTGAAAAAAGAGAGGCAGAGAAGAGGAGGTAAGAGAAGAGGGGGAATAACTGACATTCCCCTTGTCGTTTGGAAGTAGAAAAAGCAAATAAAACTAAGTAGGTATACAGCTCAGCCATTTATAACAAAATAAATTATGTGAAATTATAAGTTCTGATCCCTAAGGGAACTAAACCAACTTTTCCTTATTTGTGGTTACATCAAGTTCTGCCTCCTAAAGAACTAACCAACATTTCCTTCTTCGGTGTTCACATCCTTCCTCGAAACAAACCTAGTTTTCATCTAGTCAACCAACAAACTGGAATTGATGAAGGTGCTAACAAAATCAACAAAATAACTTACTTGAAGCAGAAGAGACTTTATCAGAGTGCAACTAGTAGCTTCTTCTGCCTGTTTACGCCATTCTTTTCTAAAAGCTGTACTTAGAAACGGACCAACTGTCAGACCACATAACCCCTCCTCCATCAATATAATATATGAAGCAATACCACATAGATTTCCCTCCCCAACACTTGCAGAACGAAGACCAGCAAGTATCTTTACTGCCCCCTTAATGGCATTTGATGCTGCAGCATTTAACAAGCATCCTTTCTTACTAGTCACAGCAGCCTTACAATTAAGACACCAACTACATCTTTCCCTTGGTACTTCCACAACCTTCTTTTCAGTACTCGGCCAAAAAAAGCGTGTTGTTGCTGATGAGAAAGCTTTTGCTTGAAGTAAAGCATTGGCAGAATGTTTCTGCCTATTGTCTGAAGCATGACTCTCACTACCTTGGTTTTCTCCGAGAGAAAGTTCAGCTAGATTTGCAGCAGCAGATGCAGCAAAATCTCCATGCAGATAACTATTTATGTATTGTTGAGGCCTAAAGGATGACCCCTTGTAAAAGCAACCACCAGCTGCAATATATTCCAGTCCAACTTGTTCAGCACTTCCCTTGATCAATGAACTAAGTGACAATGAAGAGAAACAAGTAAATTTTGTTCCATTTGGTCTGTCTGAACCAATTAAAGACAGTTCACCATCAGGGAAAAAGACATTGCCAGGAATTTTCCAGTACTGCATTATTCCTTTGCATATCTCCAGATATAAAGTACTGTGCTGTGCATTTGCATTAAGTGCTAGCAGGACTCTGGGGATGTCCTTCTCGTTGTAGTATCTGAAAATAGAGTCTGCGCCAGCCAAGTTCTTCAACCTACAAACAAAGATCAGAATGTGTTTCAGAAAGAGACAGAGCTAAAGCTGATTGCAGCCTAAATTACAAAGGTTTAAGTGCATTCTATATCTCCAAATAGAAATCAGCCAACAGCCAAATAAGGAAAGTGAACAGAGTTTATCCGAAAAGAAGTTATAGAGACATACACAAGCAAATGACTGCAAGTACCCATGAAGATTTGTCCATACGAATCAACACCAAAAAGCTCTGCTTCTTTCAGAGTTGTTCCCCTCGTAATTTTTGGTTCAATTTTGTTGATTGTACATTCAGGACAATACCATTCCCCTTCTGGTATATGTGTCTTGCTAACTCCAATGCACCTTGCATGGTAAGACGATGGACACCCATCACAGCAAAGCAAAGTCCCCTCCATGGCGCAGAGACAGCATTCATCACTGTTACTATTTTGAACTCCGCCAGAGACATAATCTTGGTTACTAACCTTGGGTCCTAAATTATCTGTACTACAACCCTGCTTTCTTTCATGATTTTCTTTGTAGAGCTCGGTTACTTCTTGTCCCTTACAGGCAGAAGTTTTGGCATACCTGGGATGCACTATTCTTGGTGCACTGACACAAGCAACATCTGTAAGTAAATCTGACTCAATGGCTAACTTTGATTCTTCACGCATGTTGATTTCTGTTCTTATTTCTTCAGATTCTAGAACATCATCACACAAAATCTGCAAAACCATGATCTTCCTTCCAGCAGATAACAAGTAATATTCCCTCTGCAAAGTATGGGGATAAAAACCTTTCCAGCCAGGTTGTTCTATGTATCCCATTACTGTTAAATAATGAACTAGATATACTGGCCAAGTAATTGTATCAAGCAAGCCCCAATCAATGCCCCTAACAAGAAGCAGCATAAGTTAATTCAGACTTTTCATGAAATAATGTAAGAATAATAAGCATAAATATGCAATGTAAAGGGAAGTTCTCCGACTTCTGCTCATCCATAGAAAGATATATGAGCAATGTAAATCAATAAGGATAACATAGGACAGTTGAAATATCATGTCATTACCAGAAGGCAATTGTCTTCTGCTAATAAAGTTGCATAGTTGTAGTGGAATTGTGGAATTATTCATTCACAATCGAGAGTAGATTGACTTTTAGCCAAGGGGCTATCAGAAAATCATGGCATTCCAATGTCTTTAGGAAGGTATCAGCGGCAGAACAACCCTGTGCAAGTGCAAGCAGACTAAGTAGAAATGTAACTGTATAGTTCATAAATGCAATAGGTAAATTGAGCTTATCAATTTGATAACCCTGTCTAACTATCTAGCTTTTAGTTTCTTTCTGCAAGCAGATCTCTAGAAATTCTTCTCGTTTCATATATTTTTGTGGAAGAATGGTGGCAGCACTCAAGGAAATAAGAATGAAAACAGAATTTCATTAAAAGTATTCAACAATCAAAAATTTCATTCAAACAATCAACCACATTATGAAAAATTCCTTCATGAAATAATTAGATATGCTTACCTTAGGCACTTGGATGCAAGCAGAGAATCATCAGATGACAGCTTGTTGAGTTGGCGCCTCAAAGCACACATAAGGGCAACATGAACAGAATCGAACAATGTGTTTGGAGCAGAGCAGTTGAGTGCTCCCACAAAATCTTCAAGTCCAAACGGATATAAAAACAATCTGATACTAAACGACCGTAAAAAACTATAAACAGACAAGAGGCATGATACATACTCCTCTGGAATACCAATACTGTTAGATGAAGGAGGCAGTTGAGGTGCAGGAATTAGAGGCACTTCTACCCCTGAACTCAAATCCTGCTCCATATCAGACAAATCATTCACCAAATCAGAATCACGTCCTTGGTGGTTGACCTCAAGTTTATCTGAACAACCTATGCCCCGATCTTTTGGCTCAAACTTATCAATTACGCCATTAATTGGCTCAGCTGGATTCTCAACACAAGACTTAGTACTCGTTGCCTCCATCTTGGCAACTACTTCGTCTAGCTTCTTCTTTCTTTTCAACCATTGACCATTCAACTCATCATCTTCCAACGAAACCACCCTCACTTCACTGCTATCCATATCTTCAAAATCTCCATTCTCGTAAACAATCTTATACAAACCAGTATCATAAGATATGATCTTCCCCATATATTTCCGACAGCCCTTAAACTTCTTCCTAACATATGTTCCCAAAAATGCCTTAGGCCTCAACACTACAGCCCGTTTCTTCCCATTCGGATCCACCTGATCATTCTGAACGTAGTTTTGACGCCTTTTTCTGCCTCGCCTCACTGATCTGTCCACGGAAGCCCTCATTCTACCAATCAAATTCACAATCTATCCAAATCACACCATACACCAATTTGTTTTGTTTTTAAAACACAACACAAAACAGTTATTCACCACAGTAATGATCACCTTGTTACTTATACTGGTTCGGATTGCACCTATTTCGCATATACAATGAGTAAGTTAGGATTTTGTCCATAGATCGCAATAACTCAAAACAACAACCAAAAAGTCAGCAGATTATGAAGCATTCAATCTGTATATTTAAGTCGATATTAAGGTTTGAACTCAACTTAAACATATAAGTCTCCAGCTACCGTTATATACGAAGGAAAAAACAATGTATCCATCCACACATACATACGCACTAAACTGATATATGAATTGAACATTCACACACACATACACATACCTTGTTAGAGAAGAAGCAGCGCCAGTGATGAAGATTTGAAACGGTTCCGGCGATGAGAGGAGTTGTAACGTGGACGGTGAAGAGGCTTCTCTGCCCTAAACGTAAAAATCACACTCTGCTACAAGGAGTTTATAGTGAATAGGGTTCTCCATTTATATATTTAGTGGGCTTAGAAATATATGGTAACTCAGTTTTTCTGAGTTTCAAACTCGTGACTCGGGCGAATTTGGCGGTGTGTGAAGCTATTTGAATCCCGAGAATAAAAGAAAAATTGAAATTCTACAGTATTTTTTTTAACCGTTTCCTTTCTTCTTCTTGTTCTCATCGACAATCCCATGTTTTAAACTAGTCCCAACTCATCTAAATGATTTTTTTTTTTTTAAAGTTTAAGATTTTTTGTTGCATGATAATAAATTATATTTATATCATATTATCATTTGATATACAAACTTAGATTTTGGTTCCTACTTTTATTTTTAATTATCTCAAACTCTCATTTATTGTAGGAGAATTTTCACTTATAGTACCCAAAAATAATTTAACTATTGTCCATAGTTATAGTTTGCTAATTATAATTCGTGTTACATGTTTAGAGGGAGGAGAAAAGCGAGCGAGATAGGGAGAGGGAGGCGAGAGAAGACAGAGAAAGGAGAGAGGTGACTTGTAAATGTATGTTTGTCAAATTGTATAAATATATTTGTCAAATAATTATATATATATATATGTGATTGAGATACATATGTACTTGTATATTCGGCGAACGAGACTGGGAGAGAGGCGATAGACAGAGAGTAGAGAGACGAATTGTATATATATATTTGTCAAATGTATTTGTATTTGATATATGTATGTATTTGTATATCTGGCAAGCGAGATTGGGAGGGGAGGAGAGAATCGAGCGAGACTGGGAGAGAGAGGAGAGGGGTGAGCGAGCGAAAAAGGGTAGAGAGTGGAGTATTTCTATATCTGTCATATCATTTTATATATATTTGTATATGTATAATAGAGGACATGAGACGTTAATACAGCTAAAATTAAGCTGCGAACTGTAATTAATTCAAACTATAGCTATATTAAATAATTAATTATTATATGTTTATTTTTCCGCATAAATTTTCATTTTAAAAAGTATATTTGCTTTTGAACAAGATTAAATTTGAATCAATCATGTTTCAACATTAACTTTGTAAAACCATCTTCAAGTATTTGAATTGTCTTCTTAGACATTTCAAATCCGACTATATGAAATAGTTAAATTTAAAAGAATATTATTTTAACTTTGAATGTCTTATGAATCATAACGAATCCTGTAAAAAAAAAATTTGTTAGTTTGTATAACGATTAATTCAATTGAAAAAGGTTTTTCGAAACTATAATAAAAAACTTAAATATAAACATTTGTTATGTTATATAGCGTACAATAATTTATTTATATCTATTCATGTCTTATGAATTATTACAAGAAATACTATGACACTTTGTATAGTGTACTAATATTTATGGGCTTCAACTCAAACAGTGACGTAAGTAGCCACATGTAGTGAAGGATGATCTGCTTATAAAAAGTTGCACAATATATATAGTACAAGATTATTTCAATATGTATATATTAATCGTGAATATATTTGATGAAATTTTTAACTTTGCTGCTATTCGACACCAAAAATTGAAAAGGTTAGCAAAAGCATGACCAAGTCTAATCCCAAAGAGGTGTGATTTGATTCTCTTAATCTATGTCCATTGGGCCTAAGTAAGAAGTAAGTCAAGCCCAACTTTATTTAGGCAACCTTTTGAATTTTGTGCCCATTAGTTTTGTACAAATGCCTCTGAAAAATTGAATAAGGGGAAATTTTTTAAAATGTCATTATTTTGTTATTTAAGAGGATTCATTATCAATATTTTCATTATTTAGTTAAAATGTCACAATTTCAGTTTATTATGTATTTTTTTAATTTGTTTTTTAATTATTTAAATTGAAAGAATACAAATATTTAAAACAGAAAGGAGAAATTAAGTGGAGAGAAAAAAAAATAAAGATGGAAGTATTGCTTAAAACTCTCATTAGTTACAAAAAAAATCAAAAAATTCAAAAAATCAACGACACTCCCAAAATCTAAAGAATTCTCTCAACTTTTGATTTTCAAGAGTTCCATACAAATTCGACGAGATAATTGCTTCTTCCTTATTCTTTTTCTAATTGTTTATGATTGATATAATTGTTAATCGTATTTTGTTTTCGTATATTTGAAATTGATATAGTACGAAAAAAATTGAAAGTGTAATTGAAAATAATTGTAAAGCGCAGTATTCAGGTTTCATATAATTGTAAATAAGTAGTCTTTTTTCGTCCCTTTTCTGTTTTCGTCCGTATTCTGTTTTGGTTGTAAATTGTATGAACTATGGATAACGTATGACTATTTGAATAAGTTGTATTCTTTAATGAAACAAATATGATCAATGTAATGTATGTTGTAAGCGTTTTTTATGAAATGGATACAGTTTCAATATTTGTTTTGTATACGATATGTTAAGGGACTTCTATGAAATATGAAGAATTACTATTGTGAATACATAAATATTTATTACTATGATGAAGTTTTTTTCATAACATGATGATTGTTATGTATTCGTGATATTACTTGAATAAAGTTTTGTTTATAACATGATGCAAGTACAATTGTGAATACATATATTAGTTACTTAATCATGACTTTATTAACAACTCTACTCCTGACTTTGTTAATGACTTGAGAAGTTTTTTTTAAGTGTGAATACAATAAGAATACACTGAATAAACATATCTGAATTAAAAATACAATAAGAATACACTGAGTACAACTAATATGTATTTACTTTGAAAACATACAAATAGCATTACAATGTGTAATTTACTTTACGGATACAAACAAGGCTCACACAAAGTACAATTAGTATAAACACATCTCAATCCAAAATCACCCAAAATGAATTCATTAACAATAATCATATAACACAAATACATAAAAATTCCATAGCATACAACACAAATTCAACAAAAGATTATAAATAAAATCTGAAATATCATAGTCATGTAAAATGTATTCATAAATAATTAAATATCTACAAATGTGAAAAAATATAAAGGAATGAATAAAAAATGATACATTATCAAAATTAACAAAAACTGACCCCAAAATACAACAATAAAATACACAACTGAATACAAAATACAAACTAATAAATATTGCATAGTGTACATAACAAGAAATTTACAAATATATTCAATACACAATGTTGAATAAATTGTTCTTCAACTTCAACTCAACATGCAAAAATATTTAAATACCTCTTCATCAACAATTTGGTCTTCTCCGTCATTTTTTGTACCCTACGAGTTACGTTTTCAATTTGAATTTGATGAAGACTTTGTTCTTGTCGTCCCTCTTCCCTCATTTTAGAAGCAGATCCTACAATATTCGCTATTTCTTGAGTAATACATAGATTAAATGATGAAAAATCACTAGAAATCATTTTAGTAAGATGAATAGTGTCTCTTAGAATCATCCATTGAAGAGTGTTTTATAGTTTTAAACGAGAATTATCCTCCTTTCACCAAATAAGAACGATTAAAACAACAATAAAATCAGAAATAAATCTTAAAAAAAGAAGATAACGATGAAAATACCTTAATTAGAGAAATTTGTGTGAATCCAAATTTTGAAGATAAAAAAACAACATTTCAGTATAAGATAATAAGAAAATTGGGGTTGAAGAGAAGAAGAATTTGAAGGTTGAATAGGAATATGAATAGGAAAATATGGAGAGAAAGAATTTGTTTTTATGGGATAAATGGGGAAAATTTACAGATTTTGATTTTTTCTTAAAATAAAAACATGAACTATGGATATACATCGGAATGTAAATAAATTAATTTTTTAGGAGATAAATAGGGATTTAATTAAGATATATATATATATATATATATATATATGCTTTTTCAAAATAATGACATTTTTGACATTTTAACTAATATTTTTAAAATAGTGAGTTTTTACTAATTAAGTTGTTAATTTTGACTAGTTTGCTAATTTTTTCTTTTTTAAGGGAATCTTTCATAAAATACCAAGAATAAAAGAAAAGACATAAGTGACCACAATATCATCAAATTATATTGAATTTCAGAAAACATTAATATATTATAGCTATAATTGTAATTTTATTTTCCAATCTATAGATGTTAACATTTTCTTTAATTTCTAATTTTCAAAAGTCACAAGACAACATTTACTCTTCATGATATTAGACATACACTTGGACCTATAAGTGAATAAAATGAAATCATGAACTTGATCCAATCAAAAAATGTGTATAGGTTATATTTTGTATATAAAACTTAAAAGTCAACTAGTACTACACAAACAATTAAATTATTGACATAAAGAAGAAAAAGCTTCACGAGAAAGCATAAAATAAGAGTAACAACATTTTATGTCATTAAAATAGCTCATGGCTTTATTTAGTATTATTAGATGGTGAAATATGGTGAAGGTTACTAACTTTTTTGAGCTTGGATTTTCTTGTAAGGAAGGAGAATCAATTTGACTTATAGTAACCTTAGCAACTCAAGAATTTCCTTTTAACAAAATAATGAAAAGACGTGTAACTTTAGTATTTTGTTATAATATAAATAAATAATTTTTTCATTTATTTTATGGTGTTAGGTATGCAAGGAAAAAAATATTGTCTAACAAATTAAAATTTACTACTAATAAAACAATCAAAATCGACCAAAATTAAGTAACCTTAGGTCGAAAAAAGTGATCTCATCATCTTTTTTTGTCTTTTATTTTTTATTTTTCTTTATAAAAATCGACCTCCTGAGGTAGCAATAGACCTCGAAATCTTTTTGTTGGAGGAAGAGGAGTGTACTCTAGAATTGCTTATCAAAATTGAAACATATTATTTACTTCTTTGGACATGGAGAGATAAAAGATTGTGTACATATAAGTAGTTTGCTTAATCTGTTTGTTAACAAAAGCTGTTGGTAATAATATATATGATGTAGGTGTCTTGTAAAAATGCCATATAGTATTAGTATCTGGTAGTAGTACATTTTTATTTTTTTACTTGTACATATGGTATTACTAACCATTATTACTCCCTAAATAAGCATTATATATAATAATTATTTGGGCAACTTTCACGTATAGCAAACAAAAAATTCATATTTGTATGCTATAGCAAAATTTACATAATTGCGCTCCATAGCAAACATAAAACTGTATAATTCGTTATACATATACAATTGTATAATTCGCTGGCCTAAATTGTATAATTCGCTGGTCTATTTCGCTGCAATTGTATAATTTGCAATCCTATTTCACTGCAATTGTATAATGCACAATTGTATAATTCGCTGCCTATTTCTCGCAATATTTTTATAAAATTTGCTTTGCATACAATTGAATCGAATTAAAATGTATGTATATTGCATAATTATAAGTGTATAGCAAGAAGATATATGTTTTTCTCTCGCTTTATACAAAAACAGAAACACAATATATACACTTCTGTTGTATAAAGCTAGAGAAAAAATATATTTCACTGCAATAGTATAATTCGCGATTGTATAATTCATTGGCCTTTTTCTCTGCAATATTTGTATAAAATTTGCATTTGTCTACAATTGAATTGAAGTAAAATGTTTGTAAATTGTATAATTAAGTGTATAACATGAAGATATATGTTTTTGCATGTATATATACAATTTTCTCTCACTTTATACAAAACAGAAACAAAATTTATACACTTCTATGTATAAAGCGAGAGAGGCGAGCAGAGGGAGAGTGACGAGTGAGAATGGGAGAGTGGCGATTTTTGGGAGAGAAGCGTCTGGCAAACTTTGGCTAACGTTTTTTACGGAACACAATTAAATCAAACCCTAACTACTTCATTTATTTTAGGTTATTAGTTTGTTATTATATATAATTTTCCCTGATTAACATATGCTGGCAATTGTAGATTCTTGAGTCAATTATGGAAACTTTGTAATACTAATTAGTAATAACATTAGATGACACAAATACGACCAATCGTTGACAAGTGACGAATTATTAAGTCAGACTTTCAATTTTATGATCGAATTATGAATATGCACTTGAACACATATTATCAAATTTACCTTGTAAAGTAAAATTCTTGTGATTATCCAAAAAAAAAAAAGAATTCTTGTGCTCATTCAGATTAATGAAACCACAAAAATGCATACAACTACAAGGATGAAAAAAAAAAACAAAATTGACAAAAATCATAATAAATTTTTCTAGTCCTACTTACTAAATTTTAAAAGATTCTGCAGCCCTCTACCCCTACTCATGTGACAAGCATAACAGACATGCCATATCTTGTTAAAAAAGGCCTAAGTCAAAAAAATAGAATATTTCAACCAGTCAACCACGATCCTCCCATGCTATTCTATAATATAGCAGTTGGGCGCATATTACAGCAACAATCAAGGCAATTAAAAAACAATATATATAGTATTATTTAAAAAATTCATGTTTATACATATGTATACACTCGTGATATTCCTAATTACTTGTTTTTTTTATAGTTATCTCTAATTACTTATTAATTTTGACAATCAAGAAATCGCAATCCTATAAGATACTCAATTAATTACTTCGAAAAAGATAAAACTTTTTGAAAATTTAAAATTTTAATTTATCTACTTCATAATTAATAAAAATAAAATTGTAAACTCATCATATTAATAATTATTTTCGTAATAAATATTTTAATTTTAAAATATACAGAGATCGAGGGAGTACTTAAGTTAGCAGAGAAGTATTTATAGGTCAAATATTATATGGTAGACAAAACTTTGATTGCTTTTTTTTGGGCACAGTAAAATGTACTGTGGAGTATCCAAAATTTTAGAGCAAATTGCGCCAATTCCTGCGGTTGTTCACACACATTTGGGCCTTTATTTCTTTTTGACTCAACAATTTTCGAAAAGAATAAATAAAACATGCGTATCTTTCTATATATAGAAGACTTTATTGTTCACATCAATTGTTGCATAATTTCAGTTCCTAAGGTCTTGCTTTTTTGTGCCGCCGTAGTTACGTGGAAATGAATAAACATGATTGGAATTTAGTAGACGGTTTTATGGTTGTTGGTCTACCACTTTGACGGTCCGTCAAACCTTTTTTGTTTGGTGTTTGATCATATTTGTATATAGGGTAACTTTCACATATAGCAAATAAAAGATTCATATTATATGCTATAGGTTAGTTTGCATAATTGCGCTTCATAGCAAATATAGAAACTGTATAATTCGCTATACATATACCGTTGAAGCAAATTGTATAAAACATGAAAGAGAAAGACACTTGGGCAGAGAACTGTATAAAAACGAATTGTATTATTATAAGTGTATAGAACGATTATATACAATTTGAATTTGTATAAAATGAGAAAGAGAGAAAGACAAAAGAGACTTGACAAGGAATATACAATTGAATCGAATTGTAGAAAACGAGAAAGAGACAAATTAGATACAATTTGAAAATTGTATAAAACGAGAAAGAGAGAAAGACAAAAGAAACTGGGCAGAGGAGTATTTTTATTGTATAATTATAAGTGAATAGAACAAAAATATATGTATTTGCATGTGTATATACAATTTTTCTCACGCTTTATACAAACAGAAACACAATTTATACATTTCGCTTCTATTTGTATAAGTGAGAAAGGTGAGGGTGGCGAGCGAGATTTGGGAGAGTGGCGAACAAGATCTAGAAGAGGGGAGAGAGGGGAATAAAAATATATGTTTTTATACAATTTTCTCTGCTTTATACAACTAGAAACAATTTTTATAGACTTGTGTTTGTATAAAAAGTGAGGAAGCGAGCGAGACATTAGAGGAGAGTGGCGAGCGAGATATTTGGGAGATAGGCGCCTGACAATTTTTGCAAACGTTTGTTATGGAGCACAATTAAATCAAACCCTAGCTACTCCATTTATTTTAGGTTATTAATTTGCTATTATATATAATTTTCCCTTGTATATAACATAAGATCTTTGGAAGAAATCAAGATTTTTTTAAAAAGCTCGAATCTAAATCCTCTTTTTTGAACTAATCTTTCCTTCAGGTAATCCATTGTTTTTTTATATTTTGATTTTTTGAGTAGGGACACAAGCATTGATCAATTCTTTTCTTCTTTTTTTTTTTTAAAAAACTATTTTTAGTTCCAATGATTTCTCCAGGATTTAATGGGATAAGTTTAAAGTAATATTAGGCGCATGCATGAGGGAAACACATACACAAAGCTCCATGCTTAAATTACGCCCAAACTAGTGCGGCCTTCCTTGTGATGATTTCTTGTCAAACATAAAAATGCAATATTTATATACTAATTATAGAATATAAAAAAAGGGCAATACTATTTCTACTATCATTTTCGAACTTCTTTATAATTATTACAAACTATATAGAAAAGGCAACACTATTATTACTTGTGCCTCTATTGTTTAGGAGGCAACAACACCTTCTTCACTTTTTGAATGAGACAATATAGGATCATTTGAGTCTGTTTTTACTTTTTTCAATCAATCTTCAATTGTGTAACAATTTAAAAAAGATTTGCTTTCCTATGATTTTTACCGTCATTTATTTGATTTTAAAAAATTATTATATTTGGAGAGTCTTTGAGTTTAAAAACTATTTTGCTACTAGAATTACTTATATTTTATCGAAAACTTAGCTAAGAATTCCCAAATTATAGTGTATATATAGTGCCAAACTTACAAATTCCAATTTTATTTTTGAAATAAACTCATAAAATAATAAAGGGATAATGCACAAGTATCCCCTCAACCTATGTCCGAAATTTCAGAGAAGCACTTATATCGTACTAAGGTCCTATTATCACCCTGAACTTATTTTATTAATAATTTTCTACCCCTTTTCGACCTAAGTGACACTATCTTGTGGGTCCAATGCTGGTTGACTTTTTTTTTAAGATAGTGTCACATGGGCCGAAAAAGGTAGAAAATTACTTATATAATAAGTTCAGGGATAACAAAACCTTAGTATAGTAGAAATGTGTCTCTGAGATTTCGGGCATAGATTTGAGGAAATATTTATACATTTTCCCAATAATAAATACACATGATCACATCACCCTCAACCGGGAAATTAAATAAGCAGAAGCATGTAGTTCACATAAAGAAGAGTTTGGCGGCTAAACATTAAAAAAACAAGGTGAGACAGCACAGTAGGTTGTGGAAAACTTCTTATGCACTTGTCTATCTGTTTTTCACATGAATCTTGATCCAACCAAACTACTCTTCACATGAATTTAAGTTCTCCACACACACATGAAACAAAAAATGTTTACATAATTAATAAGGTAAATAGCCAATTGAAGAGAATTCTATGATAGCTCCAATTAGTAACTTTTAGAATAAATAGCAAGTTGTTGGGGGAAAACATGAAGTTTGTAGTTTTGATGGATGCCAAAGAATTGAAGTCTTGAT
This sequence comes from Solanum chilense, assembly GCA_032847665.1. NCBI lineage: Eukaryota > Viridiplantae > Streptophyta > Magnoliopsida > Solanales > Solanaceae > Solanum > Solanum chilense. The sequence continues at coordinate 53,509,686 of CM064968.1, read as the reverse complement.
CACTAACAAAGAGTCTTGATGTGTAACAAATCATTGGTTATCATCATCAAAAAGGGGGAAAATGTTGGGAAGTAGGAGAACAAATAAAATAGTTTTGATGATTGATAAAGTGAAGGCATGGTGTCGTATGTGTACAATTATGAGAGATTGCGGCGAAGAAGAAAAAGAATTGAGGCAAAGAAGAAAAAGTGCAGAATTGTAAAGAAGGAAAAGAAGGAAACAAATATGGAAATAAATAAAGAAGAAAGAAATAAAAAAGTAAATATAGACAAGTTCAAGAAGGAAAAGGATTTGTAATTCCTTTCCTTGTAGAAGTTGAAGGCAAATCAAATCTATAAAAGGATCAAGAAGTTGAAGAAAAAAAGTGTCTTTGCAATCACAAAAATTGAGAGAATTTTTCCCGCAAAGCCAGAACGATAGGTATTGCATATTCACGAAATATATCATCTTGAGAGCAGTATTTTCTGGAGAAAAAACGCAGGTCTTCGTCACAAAAACGCAGGGACCAGGTTCACGTTCATCACAGCAAAATAAAGACCAGGTTCACGAAACCTGTTCTACTCAGAACTATTGGATATTGAAGTTTGATCAATTAAAGTCTAGGGTTATTAGTCTTTGTTGATTTGTTCTAGGTTTATTATTGAGTTGTAATAATTCCTAGATTTGTAACAAGAAGTGGGTTTGACTTCTTGGGAGTTGAGTCTTGAGAGAATTGTACAAAGGGTGGGTTTGACTCTTTGTAGGGTTGAGTTTCAGTGAGGGTTGTAACAAAAGGTGAGTTTGGCCTTTTGGAGAGATCGATTGTAGTCAATCGAGTAAGGCTTTCTGATTATTGAGTTGTAATCACAAAATCTTAGAGTTGAATTAATAAAACGAGGTTTTTCCTTCCTTGAGTGAGGAAGGTTTTTAATTTAATAAGTGTTTGTGTTTTTACTTAAAAGCAACTTACAAGAACCTGCTTCTTGTTCTGGGGTAAGGTTTCTTCAATTGGTATCAGAGCAGGTCTTTTCATTAAAAGACTAACATCTTGAAAAGGATCAATGGCTGCACCACCTACACCACAAGAAGGAGCTTCTCAAACTCGACCACCACTATTTAATGGAAAGTATTATGGATGGTGGAAAAATCGTATGATGGACCATCTTATTGGCGAAAACCCTGATCTATGGGGAGTAATTCTAGATGGCCCAACCATACCTATGAAAAAAGCAACTGATGGAATCACCAAAATCCCAAAGGAAAGAAAAGAATGGAATGTTGAAGACAAGCTTGCAATTCAAAACAATGCCAAAGCCAAGAAAATTCTGATATGTGGCATAGGACCAGACGAATACAATCGAATCTCGTCATGTCAAGATGCCAAAGCCATATGGGAAACACTGCAAACAGCTCATGAGGGAACAACACAAGTCAAGAAGTCTAAAATTGATAACTTGAACAGGCAATATGAGCTGTTCAGGATGGCAGAAGGGGAGACTATTCAAGACATGCACACCAGGTTCACCTCCATCATCAATGAGATGTACTCTTTAGGAGAGATAGTGCCTAATGGAAAGGCAGTAAGGAAACTCTTGAGTGTCCTTCCTGAAACTTGGGAAAGCAAAGTCGAGGCTATCACTGAAGCCCGCGACCTAGACTCACTGGCCATGGATGAGTTAATTGGTAATCTCATCACATACGAACTCAAAAAAAACCAAGAAAGGGAAATTGGAGGAAAAAGAAAGGAAAGGAACCTGGTTCTAAAGGCTACTGCATCAGATGATTTTGAAGATGAAAATATTGCCCTAATTACCAAAAGGTTCACTAGAATGCTAAAGAGAGGACAGACCTTTCAAAAGAAAGCTTTTCAAAAACCATCTGAAAGCACTAAAGACCAGGTTTGTCATAAGTGTGGGAGCCCAGATCACTTCATCAAATTCTGCCCACTTTGGGCCTTAGAGCAGAAAAAGGTAAACTTTGAGAAGGGAAAAGACATCAAAAAGGATAAGTTTGTCCCTTCAAGCAGAAGAATGACAACTCAAGAGGCAGACATGTCAATGAAGAGGGCTTTTGCAGCAATGGGGAATTCATCTGATGAAGAGTTTGAGGGTGATGAGACAGAAAACCAGTCTCTTCTTGCACTAGAACAAGAAGATGATTATGACTTTCTTGCCCTTGTAGCAGTGGAAACCAAGGAAGAAAAGGAAACCTGCAGATCACAAGAAACCATACTAGCACTCATGGCTGGATCAGATTCTGAAGATGATGAAGAAGATGACAATCAAAGCAAGGTAAGTTTTCATCACATCAAAGTAAATATTGAATCATATTCTAAAAAGGAACTAGAGTCCTTATTGAGTACTCTTATAGATGCATATCAGTCTGTCAATTCTGAAAGAGAACAAGTGATGGAAAACTATGCATCTTTAAGAGAAGTCAATGACAATCTTGAGAAACACAATCACTTTCTTCAAAATAAATTAAAAGAACAGATTAAAATCTCAGAGTTAAGTCACAAGGGCAAAAACTCTGCTAGTGAACTTCAATTAGCTCTAGAAGAAAAAATAAAATTGTTAACCATAAAATATCAAGCTTTAACAGAAAGGAATAGGTTGTTACAAGAAAATCTTGATCATACCAAACTGGATCTGGAAAGAAATCTTAGATGGACCAGGTCCTCTGAAATTTTAACTCAGATTCAAGAAAAGCAAACCACTAGTCGAAGTGGGATAGGTTTTAAAGAACAGAATAATCTTGTGTCACACACTATTCACATGTCTAAAAGTTTATGCACTCATTGTGGAAACTCAGGTCATTTAAAGAATCAATGTAAAGCTTTATTTGAGGCTTTTCAGAAAAATGTTAAGTTCACCAAAAAGGAAAAGACTGATACGGCTAAGAACTTGGTTCAAAATAAAAATGCTCCAAATAAAAGGTTTTCTTATTTGCCTTTATGGGCTAGAAGAAATCTTATTCATCCTTTTACTCACATAAAGGGGCCCAAGCTAATCTGGGTTCCCAAAACTAATCTTTGACTAGTGTTTCAGGTGAAGGTGAGAGGGAAAAGGCCAACTTGGTACATGAATAGTGCATGCTCCAAAATGGTGCTAAAAATGGTAGAAAATTTCCTCTCGCTCTTTGATTTTCAAGGAGGCAGTTTATTCCTTGAAAAGGATGAGAAAAATAATAATAATAAAAAAGTTGAAGAAAGTGACATGATATCAAACATCTTTGATGATGCAAATTTAGGGAACACTGCATATGAACCTGGTTCACAGCTAACAATCATTGATGCACCTGCAACATGAATTACTATTTATCTATGGTTCTGGAGATTGGGGGAATATTAGAGCAATCGGGACAGTAAGAGTATGGCACACCTTCAGGGGGAACTTCGTTGTGTGAACCTGGTCCTTGTTGTTCATTGGAAGGTATTAAAAATTGACAAGGGTTGGTTCTCTATGACAGCTTGAGATTCGTTTGATCTTGGAGAATATGATGATGCGACATTCTCATGAAGGCCTTGAATATGAAGAACTTGAGAAAAATCAGTCAAAGCATGGTCTTATCGAAACAAGTTGATGCATTATCATGATTTCCTTTAATAATTGGCTAGTAAACGAATAATCTTATGCTTGAGTGATTATACAATGAATATCTGTTAACTCAACCTCGTACTGTAACAGGTACACACTCAAAGCACATCTCAACAATGTTTAGAAAGTCTGCGGATGTTATCTCTTCTCTTTGCTAACACCATTAAGTAAATCATGAAGAAACACAAAAAAGGGGGAACCTGGTTTCTCTGTAATACTCAGGTATGTACCATCCTTTTTCAATGCATTAATTTCCTGAGTTTGGGTCAAACATAAGCACTAATGAACCTGGTCGATCATCAAAAATTCAACTTTCTATAAGATCACCAAGAACCCTCTTTGACAATAAGCATCGTTCAATCTCAAACTGCTCTAATGATGAAAATCTCAGTATTGAAGTCACTCATGCTTTAATTTAGGGGGAACCTTGATTTACCACCCACATCTGAACCAGGTTCACAAACTCCAAATAGATATTTCATCCATTCCAAGTGTATAACCTGTCTATCTCTCAGGGGGAACAATTGTCACAGAAATAAATTGTTGCTTGCTTTCATTATTGATAAACACATCTCTTTGTGCACCAAAATGTGATGAATCTCTTACTGGTAGTTGGTACTCCTTCAAAGTTGTCATCAAGAAAAAGACTATCAAAAAAAAAAAAATCATGGAGGAATGAAAATGTTACGGAGTAGAGTAAAAAAAAAAAAAAAGAAAAAGTGATGATGTACCTCATGTTTCTCTTGATGAAATTTCACATCCTAAGAAAACTGATCAGAATAAAGAAGCTGGTGCACAATGGGCATACTGAAAAAAATTATCAATGGCAGTAAACATCCCTTTCTTCTTCACTTAAGTAATCTTTGTCCCAATCCTCATCCTCAAAGTTTAGACTTTTTGACTCTTTGATGTGCTTATGTCTGTCTCATACTCATGATATTATATGTTTTTGATTAAGGGCATAAACTGGTACATATTTGTTTATTTCGTTTCTCATTGAAGATCTTAATTGTGTATGAGTTTAAGATGACTAATATCCTCAGATTAACTAACCATTTTGTTAGCAGAAGTGTACTTGAAAGTGTTGCCCAAGTGGCTATGAGTTAAAAATGATATTGCACTCATTGAATATTATTCGAGTTCTTTGGTTATTGGTTTTCAATGATGCCAAAAGGGGGAAATTATATAATGTGGATAGACATATGCATAGTTTGTCATCATCAAAAAGGGGGAAATTGTTGGGGGAAAACATGAAGTTTGTAGTTTTGATGGATGCCAAAGAATTGAAGTCTTGATCACTAACAAAGAGTCTTGATGTGTAACAAATCATTGGTTATCATCATCAAAAAGGGGGAAAATGTTGGGAAGTAGGAGAACAAATAAAATAGTTTTGATGATTGATAAAGTGAAGGCATGGTGTCGTATGTGTACAATTATGAGAGATTGCGGCGAAGAAGAAAAAGAATTGAGGCAAAGAAGAAAAAGTGCAGAATTGTAAAGAAGGAAAAGAAGGAAACAAATATGGAAATAAATAAAGAAGAAAGAAATAAAAAAGTAAATATAGACAAGTTCAAGAAGGAAAAGGATTTGTAATTCCTTTCCTTGTAGAAGTTGAAGGCAAATCAAATCTATAAAAGGATCAAGAAGTTGAAGAAAAAAAGTGTCTTTGCAATCACAAAAAATTGAGAGAATTTTTCCAGCAAAGCCAGAACGATAGGTATTGCATATTCACAAAATATATCATCTTGAGAGCAGTATTTTCTGGAGAAAAAAAACGCAGGCCTTCGTCACAGAAAAGCAAGGACCAGGTTCACCTTCGTCACAACAACATAAGCACCAGGTTCACGAAACCTGTTCTACTCAGAACTATTGGATATTGAAGTTTGATCAATTAAAGTCTAGGGTTATTAGTCTTTGTTGATTTGTTCTAGGTTTATTATTGAGTTGTAATAATTCCTAGATTTGTAACAAGAAGTGGGTTTGACTTCTTGGGAGTTGAGTCTTGAGAGAATTGTACAAAGGGTGGGTTTGGCTCTTTGTAGGGTTGAGTTTCAGTGAGGGTTGTAACAAAAGGTGGGTTTGACCTTTTTGGAGAGATCGATTGTAGTCAATCGAGAGAGGTAGTAGAGTTAAGGCTTTCTGATTATTGAGTTGTAATCACAAAATCTTATAGTTGAATTAATAAAACGAGGTTTTTCCTTCCTTGAGTGAGGAAGGTTTTTAATTTAATAAGTGTTTGTGTTTTTACTTAAAAGCAACTTACAAGAACCTGCTTCTTGTTCTGGGGTAAGGTTTCTTCAATTGGTATCAGAGCAGGTCTTTTCATTAAAAGACTAACATCTTGAAAAGGATCAATGGCTGCACCACCTACACCACAAGAAGGAGCTTCTCAAACTCGACCACCACTATTTAATGGAAAGTATTATGGATGGTGGAAAAATCGTATGATGGACCATCTTATTGGCGAAAACCCTGATCTATGGGGAGTAATTCTAGATGGCCCAACCATACCTATGAAAAAAGCAACTGATGGAATCACCAAAATCCCAAAGGAAAGAAAAGAATGGAATGTTGAAGACAAGCTTGCAATTCAAAACAATGCCAAAGCCAAGAAAATTCTGATATGTGGCATAGGACCAGACGAATACAATCGAATCTCGTCATGTCAAGATGCCAAAGCCATATGGGAAACACTGCAAACAGCTCATGAGGGAACAACACAAGTCAAGAAGTCTAAAATTGATAACTTGAACAGGCAATATGAGCTGTTCAGGATGGCAGAAGGGGAGACTATTCAAGACATGCACACCAGGTTCACCTCCATCATCAATGAGATGTACTCTTTAGGAGAGATAGTGCCTAATGGAAAGGCAGCTTCGTTGTGTGAACCTGGTCCTTGTTGTTCATTGGAAGGTATTAAAAATTGACAAGGGTTGGTTCTCTATGACAGCTTGAGATTCGTTTGATCTTGAAGAATATGATGATGCGACATTCTCATGAAGGCCTTGAATATGAAGAAGTTGAGAAAAATCAGTCAAAGCATGGTCTTATCGAAACAAGTTGATGCATTATCATGATTTCCTTTAATAATTGGCTAGTAAACGAATAATCTTATGCTTGAGTGATTGTACAATGAATATCTGTTAACTCAACCTCGTACTGTAACAGGTACACACTCAAAGCACATCTCAACAATGTTTAGAAAGTCTGCGGATGTTATCTCTTCTCTTTGCTAACACCATTAAGTAAATCATGAAGAAACACAAAAAAGGGGGAACCTGGTTTCTCTGTAATACTCAGGTATGTACCATCCTTTTTCAATGCATTAATTTCCTGAGTTTGGGTCAAACATAAGCACTAATGAACCTGGTCGATCATCAAAAATTCAACTTTCTTAAAGATCACCAAGAACCCTCTTTGACAATAAGCATCGTTCAATCTCAAACTGCTCTAATGATGAAAATCTCAGTATTGAAGTCACTCATGCTTTAATTTAGGGGGAACCTTGATTTACCACCCACATCTGAACCAGGTTCACAAACTCCAAATAGATATTTCATCCATTCCAAGTGTATAACCTGTCTATCTCTCAGGGGGAACAATTGTCACAGAAATAAATTGTTGCTTGCTTTCATTATTGATAAACACATCTCTTTGTGCACCAAAATGTGATGAATCTCTTACTGGTAGTTGGTACTCCTTCAAAGTTGTCATCAAGAAAAAGACTATAAAAAAAAAAAAATCATGGAGGAATGAAAATGTTACGGAGTAGAGTAAAAAAAAAAAAAAGTGATGATGTACCTCATGTTTCTCTTGATGAAATTTCACATCCTAAGAAAACTGATCAGAATAAAGAAGCTGGTGCACAATGGGCATACTGAAAAAAAATTATCAATGGCAGTAAACATCCCTTTCTTCTTCACTTAAGTAATCTTTGTCCCAATCCTCATCGTCAAAGTTTAGACTTTTTGACTCTTTGATGTGCTTATGTCTGTCTCATACTCATGATATTATATGTTTTTGATTAAGGGCATAAACTGGTACATATTTGTTTATTTCGTTTCTCATTGAAGATCTTAATTGTGTATGAGTTTAAGATGACTAATATCCTCAGATTAACTAATCATTTTGTTAGCAGAAGTGTACTTGAAAGTGTTGCCCAAGTGGCTATGAGTTAAAAATGATATTGCACTCATTGAATGTTATTCGAGTTCTTTGGTTATTGGTTTTCAATGATGCCAAAAGGGGGAAATTATATAATGTGGATAGACATATGCATAGTTTGTCATCATCAAAAAGGGGGAAATTGTTGGGGAATGAGAAAACATGAAGTTTGTAGTTTTGATGGATGACAAAGAATTGAAGTTTTGATCACTAACAAAGAGTTTTGATGTGTAACAAATCATTGGTTATCATCATCAAAAAGGGGGAAAATGTTGGGAAGTAGGAGAACAAATAAAGAAGTTTTGATGATTAATAAAGTGAAGGCATGGTGTCGTATGTGTACAATTATGAGAGATTGCGGCGAAGAAGAAATTGAGTTGAGGCAAAGAAGAAAAAGTGCAGAATTGTAAAGAAGGAAACAAATATGGAAATAAATAAAGAAGGAAAGAAATAAAAAAGTAGCAATTCAAGTCAAAGAAGGAAAGAAATAAAGAAATTACAATTCAAGTCAAATAAGGAAAGAAGTAAATATAGACAAGTTCAAGAAGGAAAAGGATTTGTAATTCCTTTCCTTGTAGAAGTTGAAGGCAAATCAAATCTATAAAAGGATAAAGAAGTTGAAGAAAAAAAGGGTCTTTGCAATCACAAAAATTGAGAGAATTTTTCCCGCAAAGCCAGAACGATAGGTATTGCATATTCACGAAATATATCATCTTGAGAGCAGTATTTTCTGGAGAAAAAACGCAGGTCTTCGTCACAAAAACGCAGGGACCAGGTTCACGTTCATCACAGCAAAATAAAGACCAGGTTCACGAAACCTGTTCTACTCAGAACTATTGGATATTGAAATTTGATCAATTAAAGTCTAGGGTTATTAGTCTTTGTTGATTTGTTCTAGGTTTATTATTGAGTTGTAATAATTCCTAGATTTGTAACAAGAAGTGGGTTTGACTTCTTGGGAGTTGAGTCTTGAGAGAATTGTACAAAGGGTGGGTTTGACTCTTTGTAGGGTTGAGTTTCAGTGAGGGTTGTAACAAAAGGTGAGTTTGGCCTTTTGGAGAGATCGATTGTAGTCAATCGAGTAAGGCTTTCTGATTATTGAGTTGTAATCACAAAATCTTAGAGTTGAATTAATAAAACGAGGTTTTTCCTTCCTTGAGTGAGGAAGGTTTTTAATTTAATAAGTGTTTGTGTCTTTACTTAAAAGCAACTTACAAGAACCTGGTTCTTGTTCTGGGGTAAGGTTTCTTCACAAGTAATGTACACTTATTAATGTAAGATTAAGAAAAATATGAAGATGTCACACTACCGTGATTTAGTAGCAAGTACATTGATATATTTAATATGTTTCAAGTATAATAATTGTGTGAAAAATTATTGATGAGTTAAGTATTGTACTCATTTCTATTAATGTTCAATTTCACCCCATAAGGTGTTTTAGATGGCCAAAAGCAAAAAAGTTGACCTATTCGTTATTGGTTCAGTTTGTTTTTGGTAGAAAAGTGGGTTAGCACAAGAAGTTGGAATGGTTGATAGAGTCCCTGCCTCATTTTCTTTTTGTTTTTATCCTTCCATATGGATCATGAAGGTAAAGAAAAGTTTGGTAAGATAAATAAAATCTCTTAGAGATTTAAGTTTGAATCTTATTTTTTTTTAAAGATTCTTCCCTGCTGATAAAGGTAATAATTAGTTGGGAGTTCAAATCACACCAAATGAGAAAAAAAAAGGTAAATATATGAGTTTTTATTAAATTAGGTTTTGGATCTAACTCACACCAAAGCTAACTTAAAAGAAAAAGAATTGGTCAAGTCATTTAAGGAGCCCCAAATTATTGTCCCAATTCATTATAGATATTCTCATCAACACCCCTACATACACAAATCCAAATAATATTTGTCCGAATTTCATTATCCGATAGGGAGCATGACATTCGAGGACTGTAATATATATACAACCCCACACGATCCATGGGCCTCACATCAATCAGACACAATTAACTTAACTCTCATACCATATCAAAAGAGGTCACCTGATTCACATCTTAAAATCTAGTTCAAAGAATTTATTTAATACTTTAAATCGTTACTCTATCTTTCCAAATTAATGTGCTGTCCTCTCTTTTTCAGTCTTATAAAAAATTCACATTTCCTCATTTAATAAATATTTTATGACACAATCTTCATTTTTTCTTTGTTGATATTATGAAGAAAAATCAATTAAAAATAACAAATAAAATGATTTTATAAGAACAATTTAATAAAGAGCAACTTTCATATAATAAAATTTTCCTTTATTTCTCAGATTTTATGCCGGATTAAAAAAGATATATATAAACTGAGATCGATCAAAAGATAATACAAATTGAGACCCAAAAAAAGGTAATTAACACAAAAGATCACAAAACCACTTTTTTTATTAAAAAAAAAAGAGAGAGACTAGGAGAAGGTAAAAACTGAAAAAAGTCAGTGAACTGTAGAAGAGTCTAAAATAAGCTCAAAATTTGCCTATAAAACAGGGGCCCTTCTCCCACTCTCAGTTACTCACTCAACAAATTACACATATTCTCTCTCCTTCTACATTATGAATCAATCCTCTTCTATCTTAACATAGAAAGATAAGAGGAGAATTGTTTTTTGGCTGAAACAGATATCTATTTTGTTTCTGTTTTGAGCTAAAGAAAGTAAAAAATGACAGAGGTTTCAACAAATGCTCTGTTTCCAGAGACATTTCAGGGGACAGCAGCAGATATAGCAGGCCAAATTGGGTTAATGTGGGAATTAATTAAAGCTCCATTAATTGTTCCATTATTAAGGGCTGCTGTGTACATTTGTTTAGCTATGGAACTTATGCTTTTCATTGAAAGGCTTTATATGGGTATAGTCATTGTTCTTGTTAAACTCTTCATGAAAAAACCAGATAAAAGGTATAATTGGGAACCAATGAGAGATGATTTGGAGATTGGAAATGAAGGTTTTCCTATGGTTCTTGTTCAAATTCCCATGTTCAATGAAAAAGAGGTCTAAATTTCTCTTCCTCTGTTTTTATGTTTTTTGAGTTGTAGAAACAGAGTGTTCTAATATTTGAGTTATGGTGTTTTGAGACAGGTTTACAAGATCTCCATTGGAGCTGCATGTAATCTTTCATGGCCATCTGATAGACTTGTCATTCAAGTTCTTGATGATTCTACTGATCCTCTCATTAAGGTATATCCATTAGTTCCTTGAAAACTCTTTACTATACCTCTATAAGCATATACATTATATCGAGTGGTGATTGAATGGATATAATCACTTTATGTTTAGTCGGAATCTTGTGCAACGTAAAATTGAATTAGTTGTACCTAAAGCAAATAAATCAAAAAAAAGTTTTATTAATTAATTATAGTTTAATTAAGAATATCCAAGCTTTTATTACACACATTTTATTTTTCACCCACCACAACCAACATTTTTCCTCCAATTTCTTCATGTAGTATATACTCAATAAATGAGTATGGGTTCCCTTACCTTTGAATAAATAATTAATGACTTATTTATTTATTAATTGTTGAAGGATTTGGTAGAGAAAGAATGCCTAAGGTGGGCAAACAAAGGGATTAACATTAGATACCAAATTAGAGAGAACAGAGGAGGTTACAAAGCTGGAGCTCTTAAAGAAGGATTAAAACGTGATTATGTTAAAGATTGCGAATACGTCGTCATTTTCGACGCTGATTTCCGGCCTGAACCGGATTTTCTCCGGCGAGCTATCCCTTTTCTTGTACATAACTCGGAAATTGCACTCGTTCAAGGTCGTTGGCGTTTTGGTAAGCTCAAATTTTAATCATCATTAAGCTAATCATTACTCAATTAATTAAATTACATTATGTTCCTAAACCGAAGTGTCGGTGCTCTTTACTACACATAGTGTTGGTGTTTACTTACTAATTACTTTTACTGTACGTTTATGCTTACGCATATTCGTGACCCGTTGCAGAAACTTTAAGTCGTTTGCAAACTTAAAAGTTATGTTTGATATAGGTAGTTTCAATCTTTAATGATTAGTCCGAATTAAAATTTCCTAAACAGAATTAATATTGGGAAATTAAAAAAGATTTTTGTGAAGACTTTGTCAGAGGTTTATTAATTTTTAAATATCAGTAGCGTCAGCAACATTTGCTAATGACGTTATTATCTTGTCCCTTTGTTGAGACCGAGTCATAAACCCCGCAGTTACCGGCGAGGAAGTGCTATATATCCGGGGTAGGTTTGTCATTTTGTCAGCTCATGAAAGGGTAGATTCGTCATTTTTAGTGTCTACGTGTGCTATTATGCTCTCTACAATTCTCGCCGACACTTCCATTCGAACATGTTGTATGATGTGTACATTAGTAAAATTTAATGATACAACGTAAATTAAAAATTCGAAACTGAAAATGATATTTCCAGGCTATCTGATGACGTGGAATATAAATATTTATTTAATCTAAGTGACTAGAATATTGTTAGAGTTGAAAAAAATAATTATGTGGTAACTTGTAATTAACTGAGCTAATCCTTTTGTTAATTACAGTGAATGCAAATGAGTGCTTATTAACAAGAATGCAAGAGATGTCATTAGATTATCATTTCACTGTAGAGCAAGAAGTGGGTTCATCCACTCATGCATTCTTTGGGTTCAATGGTAAGTGAAATTTTTTGTACTATTACATGTCACACTTTTTTATAACAATATGTTATTATTTGTTATATATTTTTATTGCTACAGTAATATAAAAAAGCACGTGTAACGGAATGATTGTTATAAAGAAGTCTGATGGTGAAACTTGTTTAATTTCACAGGAACAGGAGGTGTGTGGAGAATAGCAGCAATTAATGAAGCTGGTGGATGGAAAGATAGAACAACTGTAGAGGATATGGACCTTGCAGTTAGAGCTAGTCTTAAAGGCTGGAAGTTTCTTTATCTTGGTGATCTCCAGGTGTTTGATAAAATTCCTCATAGAACCACTCTGTTTTTGCCTTATTTTACTTGAAGATTTATCTTGTTACTAAACTGAATTTTGTAACTCTAGGTGAAAAGTGAACTACCTAGTACATTCAAAGCCTTTCGTTTTCAGCAGCATCGTTGGTCGTGTGGTCCTGCAAATTTGTTCAGGAAAATGGTTATGGAGATTGTTAGGAATAAGGTATGCAATGTAGCAATGTTGTTAGTCCCATATTGAGTGGGATGAGGTTAATTCGTCTGCTTATATGGACTTAAGCAATCCTCTCGTTATGAGCTAGTTTTTGGGGTTTAGTTAGGTCTAAGATTCACTTTTTTACATGGTATCAGAGTTGGGTTCTAAAATTGTTTGAATAAAGAATCTGAATTGTTCCGTTTTCGTGTTTGCAGAGAGTAAACATTTGGAAGAAGTTTTATGTGATCTACAGCTTCTTCTTCGTCCGGAAGATCATAGCTCACATGGTCACTTTTTTCTTCTTCTGTATTGTTCTTCCGTTGAGCCTTTTAGTTCCTGAAGTTGAAATCCCTACATGGGGTGCCATCTACATCCCCTGCATTATCACCACATTGAATTCTGTTGGAACTCCAAGGTCTATATAATATGCCTAACAAGGTTGAAATTTTTCCTCCCGAAGTTTTCTAATTTGATTATGTAATTTGACAGGTCAATTCATCTACTCTTCTACTGGATTCTCTTCGAGAATGTGATGGCTTTCCAACGAACCAAGGCTACATTTATCGGCTTGCTAGAAGCAAAAAGAGCTAATGAATGGGTTGTCACGGAGAAACTAGGTGATGCTCTCAAGAACAAAGAAAAAACAAAACAAACCAAAAAACCCCGAGGATCTCTATTTGGAGACAGGTGAGAAACTCTCTTGAATGAAGCTTTGTTTTCATGCTCTTGATATCATTGAATCATTAGAATATTGCATCAGTTTGTTAACCATGCATTATCGGTTGGTCTAATCGTACAGGATTCTTCCACAAGAATTGGGATTCGCAGTTTTCCTTTTCTTTTGTGGATGCTATGATGTCCTCTATGGGAAAAGCCAGTACTTCCTTTACATCTTCCTCCAAGTCATCACTTTCACAATTGCTGGATTTGGCTACATTGGCACCATCGTCCCCTCGTAATAGCAGAAACTTCAAAAAAAAAAAATCGTCCTGTGTTGACTCGTGTACAATAAAATTAATTTTTGAGTGCTTTCGTGCAACCATTTTCAGAGGATGCCAAACTCAAAATCTCCGGATAATTTTCTTAGAGATACTGTGCTGATAAAGAGGAGCGAAGAGCAAAGAGATGTCTATATTAGCACAGAACAAAGAAGAAGACGATAAAACAGATGAATTAGTGTAGATAGATTGTATTTTTCTTCTATCGAAGCTCTTTAGTTGTGTGACATTGTAATTCTATAGCTTGCAAGTCATTTTTCTTTCTGTTCTTTCAAGAGGGACAAAAGCTCAGGATATTGCGAAAAGGACGAAACTTGTAATCAAGTTTTTGTCATTCTAGCTTCAATTCTTTTCTTTTGAGGTTCATTGTATCATTAAGAATCCACGGATATGCATATACAGGAGCTAGAAGTATTGTATAAAATATGTCGGCTTCAGTAAATTACTCTTGTCTCTGAGTTTTTTCTGGTAGAAATTGAACATCTTCATAAGTTCTATCACTGTTCTGTTTCACCAATATGTGATTGAATGAGCCACACTTGGGGCAAAAACAGAGTTTTCCCTTAACTTTGAGTTGAAGTTTCTGCACTTGAGCCTATTACTTTGTAATTTCAAGAGCAACTTTGAACCATTTTTCTTGTAAAAAAGGCCTCATTATTATCTCTTTTTATAGGTATATATATTTTTAGTACTCAATTTAGTCCATAGAAATTATAATTAAGAATACCTTTTGCATTTTCCTTTATTTATAGTATTTTTTATTTTTGGTTAATGTGAAAAGAAAAATGCTTAATTAGTTGTCTATCTTGAGGCATTTTTCAAAGAAACATAGCTAGCTAATATGTACACTTACACAAGGTATTATGCCCCTTCTTTATCCAGCAGATTGATTATATTATAAATATATTGATGTACTTTGCTTCTATAACAAGAGAGTACTGTCATCAACACATGAGTAGAATCTTAACTTTTTTTAAAAACTTTAATGAATAAAGAATCAAAAGTTGTTATTTTAATGTAAAATTGTCCTACCACAAAGTAGTAAAAAAAAGAGAAGATTTTGGTTTGACAACAGTTGAATCTTTGAGATTTTGGAAACTTCTATAAGCAAACTCAATGTGTCATATATAGGCTGCTACTTTATTAGTGTAATTATTTTATGCTTTCGGCAGATAGTACTTTAGTAGTGTTGTATTTATCTAATGGGGTCACAATGAAGTTTCATCGTCTTTGCCCTAAACTTTAGCATCATTTTCCAATTATATATATATATATATATATATATTTGTATTATATGCTAAAGTTTAATTATAACCTATAAATTAGAAGTCTTCCATTAATTAAGCTTCATGGTCAAGAAAATCACCTTCATCAAACACAATTTATTCTCAAAAGCGCTTCACTTTTTTTTTCATGATGGTGGGACTTTTTGGTATTTTCCATATATTAGTAATATTTTAAAAAAAAACTTTGTACTTGAATAATCTTTATCTTTTGTTGTTGTTAATCGCTATTTTTTAGTTACACCTAATTTATCCTTTTATGTAATAGCTCACACTAAAGAACAGACAATTTCAATGTAACAAACTCGATCGAAAAACATACAGAGTTTTTAAATTACCAATCTCATTTAAAGATTATATACTCGACTAACTCGGTCATTCGTTCAACTAAATATCATTTTAAATTGCCGCATAAGCAGGAAAATTTCATACTCTCAGGTGTCCACTTAAATAAAGTTACACAGATTAAAATGTTGCCTACATGAATAAAGTTTTTCTTTATTTAATCGTCGCTTTCCAAAGTTATAACCAAAACATTGATGATGGAGACAAATTTTTAGTACTAATATTCGTCATAGGACCCTCAAATTATTGCTTGTCTTGTGGTAATTTGAGACAAGGTGCTTTATCTTTTTATATGTCAGCATTATCACGCTTGAAGCAAAATATATTAGGCCATCACAATGATTTTAGGTTCTAATTTTTGTTAATAGAATGAATTTCGATAGAAATTGCTTTGTTTTAATGTTTGTTTTGTGGTATGTATTTTTTCTTTTTATTAATTTAATAATTCTTTAAGATATATCTACAAGCCCTTACCCATAAAACATCTTTAGAAATTCAATCACTATACTTCCAACTCAAATACTGAATATTGAATGAAAACTTGAAGTACTTATTTTGCTTTTACTTGTAACGATGAGAAAAATGTGGGAATTAAGCAAAAATACAATATAATTTTATTTTATTTCTAAGAAATATAAAAGGATGATATATCTTTGTCCGTAGAATGATGTAGACCTCGATTAGTTTCTTTTTTTTTGCGTCTCTGTATGAGTAATAATGATATTTTCTCTGTTATTTTTGCTCATTCATTATATTATCATTTCTTTAATGTTTAATTCTTAAGAATTGTACGTAGTTTATATAGGTTTGACCGGTTACTAAAACTATTTATAAAATATTTAATTGTAAATTTGATTATTATTATAAATTAATTTAAAATTAATATTTAAATTTATAAATTTTGAATTTTGAATTCAACGAGCTGATTCACTTGTCCGCGCCAAACGCAAAGGTTTAGCACAACGTGCATACCCTGACGACCAAACGCAAGGTTTGGCATAACATGCATGTGCCTACTAAAACTGTAGTTGGGTACAAGTAACATGCATGGCCACTCTCATCTGACAAAGGTAAAATGAAAACTAGTTAGGAATAAGTTATTTCGAAATAAGTTATTTTACTATATATATAAAATAATTTATTTTATTACTGTTATGTATAAAAAATTAAATAAATAATTTCAAAGACTATCTAATATCTCCGACAAAACACAATATGAAACTATCCTACATTTGATAATCATATCTTATACCTCAATGGGAAAAATTGGCAAATCTGATCCCCACATGGCTAAAGAGGAGACTATATACACAAAATTCCCCCAACTAACAACTAAAAAATTATTTGAGCAGTAAAATTGAGTAGGTGATATTTTACATGTGATCTTTCAATTTTTACTTTAAAAGTTATTCAATTATTTTCTTGTATATCAAAGAAAAATTACTTTTGTCTAAATAGCAACATAATTAATAAATTTAGAAGGGGTTCCTAGATTTAGTGGATTCTTTGATGACTTCCTTTAGGTAGGTGTAGCTACAAAGGTTAAATCACACTCACAAGCTTATGGAGTT
The DNA here is from genome assembly GCA_032847665.1 of Solanum chilense. Lineage (NCBI taxonomy): Eukaryota > Viridiplantae > Streptophyta > Magnoliopsida > Solanales > Solanaceae > Solanum > Solanum chilense. Next base: position 53,492,595 of record CM064968.1, on the reverse strand, counting down.
CTCTTTGATAACATGTTTTCTGGAGGTTCTGTCTGCTGCCTCACCTTCACCCTCATATTGATCATGAATGGCCACAATTTTCACAAAAAACCCTGTCTAGAATGGTCCACCATATACATATATTTTCTCTATTTCATTTTAATTGCTTGACTCTGGTTAATGATCGAATTGATACCCCTTTCAGAAAAAAGTAGTATTCTCTCCCATTTTTGCTTATAGAGTATCTTATGCAACCTCAAAATTGTTAGTCACAAGTGCATGTGTTTGAAAATGTTGTAAAATCTTGGAAAACGATCAGCCATAATAATTTATATTCTAGTCGGATTGAAAAAAATAGCTTTAAAGGGTGGACTTTGCAATAACTCAATTTTTTTTGTTACATAATTTGTTATTTTTTTTTATTTATTATAAAACAATATGCTAGCATTTATCTAATCAACTTTTTAATTATTTGACGCATTTTATGAAAAATTGCACGATTTTAATCTAAAATAAATAATATGACACCATATTAAAAGTATATAAATTTAAGTTATTTTAACCCTAGCTTACAATAAAACATTGACAAATGACAAGTATAGTGAGGTGGGATCCAAGACCATGAATCACATCTCAACAAGAGTAATAGAACTTTTAAGGAAGACCTAATTTGTTGGTTGAGAGGTCTCCCTCATTTTGCTGTCTATTTCTTCTTATTCATAATTTGCAATATTACAAGTACTAGCTAGCTAGTATACATATACTTCCTTCATTTAATATTATGATAGCTCCAATTCTAAAAGGTCACTTTTTCTTGTCTATATATACAATATACAACCCCACAGAATATTCTTTTTCTAATTTTAGTTTAACATGATTTCCAAATTTTATTAACTTCCAACTGATTTACATCCATGCCTCAAGAGAACAACTTTCTCAGCAAGACTGACTTATAACTTTTTTTTACACACCATCATGTTACAACATATAACTCTCCTTCATAAATCAACTATAGTATATGCATATGAAATTAAATAAATTGTTGAAGTTATTTTATGGATATAAGACTCATTTCTAGCCACGTATTAATCGATTCGTACGTAATGCATCAACCTTCACCATATCAAAAATGTTTTTTTAGTGGCAACTAACAGTCTTTAATTTTTATATATTTCTATAGTCTTTAGCGAGATTGGATCCATTGTCAATTAACTACTGTCGATAAAGATTTTAGCACTCTTATTATAATGTGTTGTTTAGAAGTTTAATTTTGTAAGTTAGCAACATATTGTATCATGTGGACCTTAATCCAATTTGTGACATTATTTGGGCTACACTTGTTTGGTAATCTCAGGCCTTTGTCCAAAATTCATATGTATAAGAAAATTGTAAATAAAAACAATAATTTATTTATAGAAAAATGAAATCTGAAGAATTGAAAATAAAAAATTGATGAAAAAATAGTTTTATTTCTTTAGAAACTTAAAATTGATGAACTTGAGAGAATAAATTTAAAATTAAAAAGTTGAATAATTGATGTAACTATTGATATATGGGAGTGAGTTTAGGCGTAAAAATAGGGGGGAAAATCGTTAGATTGAAATATTTTTAAAAAATAGAGAATTTTAGAAATTATGAAAAGAAAGATTGTGTAATTAAGTAATTTTTCCATTCATCATTCCATGGTTTAATTTGGAGTGAAAGCCCAAAATAATCCTGAAGTGAAAGGGCATTGTTTAACTTTCTTTCTCCAAAAACATAATCAGTAATAATAGAAGTAGAGAGGTATTTCTCTTCACCTTTTTCTCAACATACTATAAAGTTTTCTAATCTAAACTTTATAGACACAATCTAATGCAATTTCAGGCTCATAGATCACTGCTACGCGTAAAAAAATATTGATTCACTATAGTTAGAAAAATCCACAAAATCAGACCTCAAATTAAAATTTGTTGAAATAGACATTGTGAGAGGTATGGTAAAAATTGGTGTCATGAAATAGTCATAGTGAAACATTGACGCAATGAATACTTGTAACCTATGGTATGTGGACAAAGTTGACTCCTTACAAGTCATGGCTATTGAAATAAAGTAAGATCTTTAACATGTATTAGCAGTTTAATTATATTACTGTGAGCAGAGGCGGACCCACATGTTGGGTGGGTGCACGTGCATCCGTTAATTTTAGAAAATTATGTGTATATATGTATATTTATCTTGAGAAATTGACAGAAATTAGTATATAATGAATAGTGCACCCATGAGAAAGCATTAAAGTGTATTGTGATAATACAAGCTATAGGTTTCACCAATGAGAATACGGTTTGAATCCAACTAGAGCCATGGTAAAGTCTGGTCTGCTTGTTGTTGGCTTATGTGTTGTTTGCTGTTATATTGAGTCGGACTATGATGTCTACTGTTATATAATAATTTGTAATGATAATATCTAATACTATTTTTTTTTGTTGAGGCGCAGATCATACTCCAAAGATTCCTTCAAGACCTAAATTCTACGTGAGAAGTAGTTTTTGATCCAAGAGATTCAAGCTATCTGGATCAGTATAACAACTCTTGTCAATCCTTTCAGATGTTGAGACACCTTATCTAAGTTAGATATTTGGACATTTGTATAGATTTTATTTAGTTAGAAGTTATTGTATGACGACATTTAGTTTTTTGGGGAGTTATTTAGATATTGAATTAATCGTATTTAATTTAGAACTTGAGATTTATTTATAAAAACTCAATTGAATTCAAATATTATATTATTTTTGAATGGTTCTAAGTAGGTTAACACTTTGGTTGGATTGGTTCTCCCACGAGAGTATTAGTGTGAGTGTCATTCTGGACCAGTTAAATCGTGACATAAAGATAATAAATTGTCAAACTAATAGCAAATCTTAAGCAATGGAATGGAGAAAGTATCAAAATATTATAGAAAACCATCTTTTGCTGCATAGCAAGTTGAAGCGATGTATTGAGGTTTCTTTACACATTGCTAATTTATTCCAAAGTCAAAAGCCAAAAGATGAGAAAAATTATTAAATGATCAAATCGTGCTAGGGTTTTGAGTAAAAGGGGTGCAGCGTCGGTAAAAAAGCTCTTAGGATTTAAATAGAGGAGAAAATAGGAGGATTTTTTTTATATTTGATATAATTAAGGGAAAATCGTATATAATAGCAAATTAATAATTCAAAATTAAACATAGTTTGATTTAATTGTACCTTATAACAAATTATTGCTATTTTCGCATCTCTCCCTGGTAGAATCTCACTCGCCACTCTCGTTTTGGTGGCAATCTCGCTCGCATCTCTCGCTTTTATACAAAAACAAATGTATGAAATGTGTTTGGGTTTGTATAAAGCGAGAGAAAATTGTATATATATACATATATTTTCGTTCGCCTCTCTCCCTTCTCCCTGATCTCACTCGTCACTCTCCCAGATATCGCTCGTCACTCTCACTTCATACAAATACACACTATAACAAAAACAACTTTCAGCGGTGATAAAAAAATATATTAATAAAGAGTGTTAAAGTTTTTACCGGCATTAATTAAGTGTCATTAGATGCAATGTCGCTAAAGACTTTATGGACATATACAAAGAGTGTTAATTGCCTCTAAAAGTATATATTTAGCGTCAATTAAGAATTTATTGCCATTAATGATCATCTTTGTTGTAGTGACAAATGTATATATTGTGTTTGTGTTTGAATAAAGCGAGAGAAATATATATACAAGTACAAATGCATATATCTTCGTCGTATAAACTTATGACTATACAATATACAATCTTTCCATTACCAATTTTCTTTTGTCTTTCTCTCTTTCTCACTTTATACACACAAATTATACAATTAATCTTTTGTATATGTATACCGAAACAGATTACTAAACTGCTTTCTTTTGTATATGTATAGCGAATTATACAACTGCTTTCTTTGTATATATTTAGCGAATTATACAGTTACTTTCTTTATATATGTATAGCGAATTATACAATTGCTTTCTTTGTATATATTTAGCGAATTATACAGTTACTTTCTTTATATATGTATAGCGAATTATACAATTACTTTCTTTGTATATGTATAGTGAAATATACATATTTATATTTGTTATGGAGCGCAATTATATAAACTATAGTTATAACATACTAATGTGATTCTTATGTTTGCTATATGTGATCAAGTTACTCAATAATTAATAGCTTTTATATTTTAATTAACCAAAATTCAGATATAGGAGTCAAAATTAAATTCAAATTGACATAAAATTGGGACAAAATAAAAATTTAATTAATGATTAAACCTCTTGACTCAACAAGGTAACTAATCATTTGCAATAATTAACTTATTAGTAAATAAGTAGTAATCATTTGCAATATATATATATATATATATATATATATATATATATATATATATATATATATATATATATAAGCATAATATATAAATGTGTTCTTTAACTTGGTTTCAAATCACATTTATACCCTTTAACTTTGGATGTGCACAAATAGACACTTAAACTTGTATTAAAGTTGAATAAATAGACACATATGTCCTACATGTCATCCTACATATCATTTTTTTTCCCTACGTGGTGTCCTACGTGTATTGTGTCATGTAGAACACATGTGTCTATTTATTTAAAAGTTGGATAGTTAAAGTGTCTGTTTGTGCATTATGAAAGTTGGAGATCAAAATTAAAATTTAAAATCAAATTTAAGGTATAATATATATATTATATATACATATATATGCTTAAAAAGGCAAAATAAAAGTCAGAATGATTTTTAATTTTTTTTACCTTTATAAATATTTATTTTAGTATATTTAGAATTGAAGAAGGTTGACCAATTAATTGAGAATAGAAAGGAAATTGAGGGTAAAAAAAATTAAAAATTATTTTGACTTTTATTCCCGGAATGGCTAGAATGAGTTTTTTTCTATGTAATTTTACTTTTTAAAAATATTTTTACATTTTAGCTTTAATAACTTTTACTAAAAATGGAAAATAAGTTCAGTTTATTTTAAAATAAAAAAAAATATAAATTTTTTTAAATTTTCTGGCAAATTACGACCAAATTTTAAGGCCATTATACATATTAGAATATTATGCTTACACCAACAAAATAAAAGTCAAAATAGTTTTCAATCTTTTTTTGACCTTCATAAATATGTATTTTGCTATATTTTGAATTTAAGATGGTTGACCAATTGACTAAAAATATGAATGTCCAAAATTGAGAGTAAAAGATCCAAACTTGGAAATGCACTAAATTATTATACATAAATTTTTCACAACTGAAAACAAATAAGAAATCTAAGATATTCTATTGCCCATTATGGCAACATAATTATTGTTCTTTTATTTTTTTCAAATTATGTGGCTTTCTAACACTATAAATACACCCATAATATTAATACTTTATATCACATTTTCTTACTTCCTCAAAGTAAAGTTTAGCTGTGGAAATCAAGATGGAGCCTACCGATATTGAAAAGTTGCTAAAAACTCCTGCGGAAGAATTGAAGCTTCATGAGCTTCAACAACTGGAAAGACTCTTCGTAGCAGCAATGGAGAAAGTTGAAGCCATGGCGAAGCAAATGAAGGAGCGTGGTGTTATTTTTCCTTATGAAATCCTAGGAAGTGCTTTGTCTTGTGAAAAGAATAATTAAAATTCTTCGTTAAGTTCAACTTTTGAGCTACTAGATCTTGATAATCATATCTATGTTTTTAATTTTACATTTCAATATGCTATCATCATATGAAATGAAATAAAATATATGCCTTTTATTTATGTTAATTTTTCATTCATTGAAATTAAATTTATATGTGTTGAATTCACAAGTAATTGTTGAAGTTGATAAGAGATAAAGTTATGAAGGAGTTAGTTATAGTTAGTTAGCTTTCCGTTATAGTTAACAGCTTTGTTTAGTTAGTTAGCTTTCTGTTAGTGTTAGTTATTTTTCCTTCAATCTTCAATTGTATAAGTATGACTACTACATGTAGTTCATCACACTTTTTTACTCTCTTTTCAATCTGAGAAATGGTTCTCTCTATCCTCATCTTTACATTCAGTTACAGCCACCATTAATGGTGGTTTATCACAACTTTGAGCTTCGACATGGTATCAGAGCTTTCGTTCGATCACTTCCGCTCGTTTTCATCTCTGTTCAAGCTGTGAAGATCTCGAATCTCTCTGTTTGTCTTCCATCTCTGTTCTTCTTGTGAAGATTGAATCTATCGAGTTTGCCTGTGTTCATTTTGTTTTTCTGCTGTTTTTCTGTTGCATTCTTACACATTTTCATCCCTTCCTTTGATTGATTTTTGTTGCACTACAATGGTGGAAGTAACTAATCTGGAAGTAACTAAGGGAATTGAGATAGGAAGTGTGCTGTATCTACATCCATCAGACAATCCAGGTGCACCTCTTGTACCAGTTGTTTTCGATGGAATTGGTTATCGAACCTGGAAGAGAGGCATGATCAGGTCTTTATCAGTTAAAAATAAATTGGGATTCATTAATGGAGATTCTAAGAAACCACTTCTTTCAGATCCAAACTACAAACAATGGGAGAGGTGTGATAATATGGTTACGTCTTGGATTTTAAACTCATTAAGTCGAGATATCGCTGATAGTGTAGCATATGTTGATAGTGCTTTGGAATTATGGACTGATTTGGAGGATCGTTATGATCAAACCAATGGTGCCAAGTTATATCAAATTCAAAAGGAAATCAATGATCTCATTCAAGGAGTTATGGATGTCACAGCTTACTACACCAAGATGAAGAAACTTTGGGAAGAATTGAGTGGTTTATGCATCAAAACTCACTGCAATTGTACATGTAGCTGTGGAGCAAAGGATATGATGCATAAGGTTGAACAGGATAGACGATTAATTCAGTTTCTTATGGGTCTTAATGAGGTTTATACAACGATTAGAGGGAACATTTTGATGATGAATCCAATGCCATCTGTGGCACAAGCTTTTGCCCTGTTGATACAAGAGGAGAAACAAAGAGAGTTTAAGACAAACAATCAATCATTTGCTGAAACTAGTTCTCTTGTGGCTACTTCTTCAAGTACTTCAGGCACTTCTGGTAATCCAAAAGGCCAGAATTTCCAAACGAATTACTCATCTACTTCTTCAAATCATAGAGGGAGGCCATATTGTGACCACTGCAGGAGACCAGGACATTTTAAAGCAAAATGTTATCAGTTGCATGGATATCCACAGAATAATAATAGACCTCAAAGATCTCAATCTAATGGACAGCAAGGCTATAATCAATTTCAGAGACAGCAACAATGTGAAAATCCTAGTTCTAATCAGCCATACAGAAACAATAACAAAGGGAAAGGTGTAGCAGCTAATTCTGCAATGTCATGTGATTCTAGTGTGGAACAAGGCTACAATTCTGGGGGTCAAGTCACCAGCCAAGATATTGGCATCTCAAAGGAACAGTATGGACAAATTGCCTACCTGCTTCAACAATTTCAGGCAGAAAATTCAAGTAACATGCAAGCAACAAATCCTGCTGTGAATTTTGCAGGTATCATTACATGCACTTCATCTATAGCTTTTGACAAACTGTCATGCGAATGTTATAAGGCCAAAACTGACTTGTGGATCTTAGACTCAGGAGCATCACACCATATGACCTTTAACAAACAACATCTCACCAACATTTTACCCTTACCTGAACCTGTTTTAGTCAGATTACCAAATGGCTATAAAGTCAAGGTCACAGAAGTTGGAAATGTGCAAATAACTTCACAGATCACATTGTACAATGTCTTGTTCATTCCTTCTTTCAAATACAACTTAATATCAATTAATTCTTTAACTCTACATCTTAAATGTGTTGTTTCTTTCTCTAACACATCTTGTCTGTTGCAGGCCCCTTCACTGAAGAGGCCTCTGGAAATTGGTAAAGCTCATGATGGCTTATATCTTCTTTGTTCAGACTGTTTACAAAAGAGCAAGAATTCCATTTCATCTACCACATGTCTATCACTTCATAGAATTGATAGGTTACATAGTCAGTGTATTTCTCATTCATGTTTGCCTCATCAAAGTGTTTCTGTATTGAACAGTTCATCTAATGCTAATAAAACTGTTTCTGTTGATAACAATGTTGTAATCCCTGGTGATAGTGCAGACTTGTTGTGGCATTATAGACTTGGTCATGTTCCTTTTGTTAAAATGAAGAATATATCCTCCATACCTATGAATTTTTCACACAAACAACCTTTCATTTGTCCAATCTGCCCAATGGCAAGGCAAACAAGACTACCTTTTCCACAGAACACTAGTAGAAGCACTGCAATTTTTGACTTAGTCCATGTTGATTTATGGGGGCCATATCAAACACCACACATGACAATTTTAGATTTTTCCTTACTTTGGTAGATGATTTCAGTAGGTCTACTTGGACACATCTGTTGAGTCATAAAAGTAATGCCTTACATGTTATTAAAACATTCACTAATATAGTTGAAAATCAGTTCAAAACTACCATTAAGGTGATTAGATCCGATAATGGACTTGAATTTACCAATGCTGAGTCTATCCAATTCTTTCAATCTAAAGGCATTGTTCACCAAAAATCCTGTCCATACACACCTGAACAAAATGGTGTGGTAGAAAGAAAACATAAGTATATCCTTGAAACAGCCAGGGCACTTCTTTTCCAGTCCAAACTTCCTACAAAGTATTGGGGAGAATGCATTTTAACAGCTACCTATATCATCAATAGACTTCCATCTGCACCTTTAAACAACAAATGTCCATATGAAGTTTTACATGGTTTAAAACCTTTTTACTCACATTTAAGAAGTTTTGGTTGCTTGTGTTATCCAACCTTCCCTAAAGTACAAAGATCAAAGTTTGATCCTAGAACTTCTCCACATGTATTTGTGGGATATCCATCTGATATAAAAGGATACAAGGTCATGAGTCTAGCCACTAAAAGATTGTATGTCTCCAGGGATGTCATTTTTCATGAGAATATTTTCCCTTTTGCAATGAATAAAGATCCTACTTTCTTTCCTTTTTCTTCTCCTACTCATTGTTCTGCTGGTCAATATGATTATACTACTTCTAATTCATCCTTTGACTCTTATGTACAGTGTGATTCTGAGATGTCAAATGACACAAATCCTCCTTCATCTCCTGATTTTTCTAGTCCACAATCTGTTCCCTCAACTTCAACAACACCTTGTCAACCTGATATAGCAACCAGAAAGTCTCACAGAACTCACAAATTGCCCACATACCTGTCAGATTATGTTCACTCTATACCCATTTCACAATCTACAGAAAACCACACATTAACTCCTACCTCATTGACTACATGTTTTTCTTCTAAACACCATATATCTTCTACAGAATTGGATCCAAAAAGTCAAGTTTTTGCTTTAAACATTACTCATGATTGTGAGCCATCTAGCTATGCAGAAGCTGCTCTTGATCCTGCATGGCAAACAGCCATGACTCAGGAATTTGCTGCCTTACATGATAATAATACTTGGTCTCTTACTTCTTTACCTAATGGCAAGAAAGCTATTGGTTGTCGATGGGTGTATAAAATCAAACACAAGGCTGATGGAAGTGTGGAAAGATACAAGGCAAGACTAGTGGTTAAAGGGTACACTCAACATCTTGGCATAGACTATACAGAAACTTTTTCCCCAGTTGTTAAGATGACAACTGTCAGATCCTTGATTGCCATAGCCCCAAAGAAACAATGGAATATCTACCAACTTGATGTCAATAATGCTTTCCTCCATGGAGATTTGAATGAAGAAGTCTATATGGATGTACCTCCTGGTCTTGCTGTATCACAAACAGGGCTGGTGTGTAAACTAAACAAGTCCTTGTATGGTCTAAAACAAGCGAGCAGACAGTGGTATGAGAAGCTAACTGCAGCTTTGAGTTCAAGGGGCTATACTCATTCCTTATATGATTATTCATTGTTCTATAGGAAAAGGGGTTCTTCTACTGTGTTTTTGGGTGTTTATGTAGATGATATAATCCTCACAGGAACAGATTCTGAAGAAATTGTTAGTCTCAAAAATTTTCTTCATGATCAGTTCAAGATCAAGGATCTTGGTAGACTGCATTATTTCTTGGGACTGGAAATTTTATATAAAGATGATGGAGTTATCATATCCCAGAGGAAATTTGTTCATGATCTTCTCAAGGAATTCCATTGTGATAATCTGACTTCCATGACTTCACCATTGGATCCTAATGCCAAACTTAAAGCTCATGAGGGCAAGTTATTAAGTGATCCTACTTTGTATAGGAAGCTGGTAGGGAAACTGAATTTTCTCACTCACACCAGACTTGATATTGCCTATGGAGTTCAACATTTAAGTCAGTATATGCAAGATCCCAGAGAACCTCATCTTCAAGTTGCATTTCACATGTTGAGATACCTCAAAAATGATCCTACTTTTGGTATCTTTATGTCATCTTCTGCTGATTTTGAGGTTCAGGCTTTTTGTGACTCAGATTGGGCATCATGCCCTGACTCTAGAAAATCTGTTAGTGGTTACATTGTTCTGCTGGGGAATAGTCCAATTAGTTGGAAATCTAAGAAGCAGGAAACCATTTCATTATCCTCTGCAGAATCTGAGTACAGATCATTGCGAAAAGTGGTTGGAGAACTAGTTTGGTTGCATAGATTGTTCACTGAATTGACTGTTCCTCCTACTGGTCCCTTTCCAATATATTGTGATAGTCAGGCTGCACTGCATATAGCCAAGAATCCAGTTTTTCACGAGCGAACCAAACACATAGAAGTTGACTGTCATTTTGTGAGGTCCAAACTTCATGAAGGTCTAATTTCATTACATCACATTAGCACAGTCGATCAATTGGCAGATATACTCACAAAGGCTCTCACAGGGATCAAACATTCTGCTATGATGGACAAGTTGGCTGTGTTTACTACACCTCCAACTTGAGGGGGGGTGTTGAAGTTGATAAGAGATAAAGTTATGAAGGAGTTAGTTATAGTTAGTTAGCTTTCCGTTATAGTTAACAGCTTTGTTTAGTTAGTTAGCTTTCTGTTAGTGTTAGTTATTTTTCCTTCAATCTTCAATTGTATAAGTATGACTACTACATGTAGTTCATCACACTTTTTTACTCTCTTTTCAATCTGAGAAATGGTTCTCTCTATCCTCATCTTTACATTCAGTTACAGCCACCATTAATGGTGGTTTATCACAACTTTGAGCTTCGACAGTAATAAATGAGAAAAATTAAATAACATACATAATTAAAAATCATGTTAGTTAGTTTGAAGTAACCTTAACTCATTTAAAGTAGGGAAAATTGTGTAGACTAACAAATACTTGAATCATATTAAATGTTACAGCTACTATTTAGGAAAAATTATAATTCGCAATTAAAGTTTTGTCCAATCTTGCTATATGTCAGATTTGTATAATTTTTAAATTTGTATAAATTTATAATTTGTATAATTCGATTCGTGATTGTATAAATCTAGATTTGTATATGCTTACCCTGATTATTTGCATATGATTTGTGAAATATTCATAATAAATTATCATGTTTCTATATTGGCAAGTGAAATATACAACTAAAATTTTGAAAAATTCCTAAATGAGTAAATATAGAATTTTTATATTGTTTTATCGAAAAATTATATCTTCGAAAAGAGTTTGTTTTATTTTTTGACTTTTAGGAGTCGCCACTTAATTTTTAAGAAAAAATCAAGAAAACTCATTTCCAAAACAACTTAAACAGAAAAAATTGTTTTGAAAATATTTTAGGGGGTTCGGGATTCTTATTAGTGTCTTAGGAAGGTGTAAGGCACCTAAGACACTCCGCTTAATACGGTTTTCCGGCGATTAACTTATTTCACTATTTATTTTTAACCTTTGCAAATCTTAAATTTAGATTTCTCAAATCCTAGACAAACTTAAAAGACATTATTGTTTTAAAATTCCATTTAAAGTTAACTTTTTAAATCTAAGCAAACTCGTGAGTTTGAAACTTTATTGTTTTAAGATTCATTTTTTATTTTTTAGTTTGATAAAACGAAAGGCGTTTCGAAGGGGGTTTGGAGTTTTCTACTCCTAAGCTAACGGCATTTAAGTAAAAATACGTAAACAAATAGTAAAGTGGGAGAGAGAGAGAGAGAGAGGGAGAGAGAGATTTTTGGGTCCAAGTTTTCGGGTTCTGTTCGCCTTGACCGAAACTTGGACCCACCTGTTTTCTTTAGGGTTTTTGACCCATTCCTCTTTCGTACCTGTCCTAGTCTAAACATACAAAATAAATTTCAAGAAAATAAAACAACAAGGGCTTATGCCCATTACAAAATAAAAATACAAAATAACGCAAAGTCTTTTAATCCGACGCCTTCGAATTTCTTAGACTCCTTGATCTTCGGATCTTCTCGTCGGTGTCGGGGCTTGACTTGATGGAGAAGTCAAGGGTATGCAAGAGTAGAGTCCTCGTGACTCGTTACAAAGGGCGTTTATGCAAGAAAGTCAAACGATAAAGGTTACAACGACTGATTAATGAATTTGATAAAATAACTAAAAAAAAATATTCAAACACAATAAGAGGAAGTTAAATCCAAGCGAGTGTGTCACATTGTTGCCAAGTGAACATGTTGAATTAATTATAATGCCTCTGTATAACAATTTGACAGTGAGGGAAAACAAGAGTAAAACCAAACTTAAATAGAATGACAAAAGCAATGTATACTACCTTATGAATTTAAATAGACAAAAGCAAAACGACGCATCTATGTTGTCACAATATCACAGGTAGCAAACAAGGCGATCAACATATAAGCATGACAGGAAAAAAAAACTTGAAATAAAATGAAGTCGTGAACTTAGACAAAACCAAATTTCATAGGAGGCTCATATAGAAAAAGGAAGAGGAAGATACACAAGCTGCTATACACTAAAACCTGTCAATTCTCACAATCTACTAGAACTAGTTTATGGTAGACATGTGACTCATGGAAACCTCATATGGTAAAGAAAGGAAACACACTCCACCAATACAAAATAATAGATATGTTAAATAAACTAACGCATCTGCTCATGGTATCCTTCGAACCGGCCATAACCTGGAGGGGGGGATGTAAACTCACTTAAGGCATGACAAGCTAATCCAAATAAGAGTTTTCATATCCTCTAGTGACAAATATAAAAGAAACAATACTTGGAAAATCTTGGGAAAAAGAAGAGACTTCCATAACGATCCTATGGAAAAACAAAGATAGACATGTTGGAGAATAATACAAAGTGAATAACATCTTGACGATTAACAGGCGAATAACATGTACTTTAAAGCAAAGCAATAATATACATGGAACACATGCTTCTTAGCACAACAAAAACATTGATTTGAACTGGAAAAGGAGACGAGGAAAATATCGTAAGGAGGGGGGCATCACAACGAAATGAAAACGAATAGCTCAACAAACTGAAAGATGAAACTAATCACTAATCTACAGATAACAATGAATCGGTAACTTCCCAGAATGCTAACAAATAAACATGCTCACACAGACCACTAAGTAGCAGAAAGAACCTCTTCGGAACGAAAGAAAACTAGGAGATAGTATGAGGCAGGGGAAGATTTACCTGTTTGAGAGCAGCAACTGGGAGCAGACGAGCAAGGCGACAACGAACTTCCACAACTCGAACTACCCAGCTGATGGCGAAAACGACACCACAGTTGAGCACACTGTGATTAAACGGAAATCTCTCGATTTCTTTTCGGTGTCTTGTAAGACTTTCTAAGAGATTTGAACGCTACTCTAAAAAAAAAATGACCAACCTAACAATCTCCCACCCTCTGTTCTTCAACACAGACCGAAAACAAACACCAAAATTCTCCAAAATTTTCCCAGAATAGACAGAACGAATAAACGAAGTTTTCGACAAAATTCCAACTAAAATTTTCGTCCGAAATTCCAAACCCAAGCTCTGCCTCTCTGAAATTTTGACAAAAATCTCTAACCCAAACGTCCCAAAAATTCTCCAAAATTTTCGTGTTGAACTTCTATTTCCGAAAATCCAACCCAATTTCTCCCCCCAAAAACTCTAACTTCCAGAAAAAAAAACCTCCCCCCCTCTGAAGAGGGAGGGAGTCTAAATAGAAAACCATTTCCCTTTTTCTAAGAAGGAGCGGGCAAAATCATTTTGAAATTCGAAAAATCGACCTCATGATTGGGTCAAACCCCTTTTCTCAATCTCGACCCCATTTCGACCGAAAGAGAAAAGGGAAATTTGGTTGTCGGGGAATTTTCGCATGGGGTAGGGAGAGAGCGTGAGGAGACACGGATTCTACTTTTTCCGGGATTCGCGACTGCTTTCTCTTTTTTTTTTTGTTGGGTTGTTGGGTCGTGAGAGAGAGACGCGGGGCTGGGAGAGAGCGTTGGGGAGAGTCAAGAAGAGATGCGGGAGAGGGGCGTTTCTGGGTTTCTGCTTGTGTTGTTTTGCTGGGAATTGTGGGGAGAGAAAGGGGAAGGAGGGGTCGCGTGGGAGAGAGGAAAACACGCGAGGGAAGGAGTCGCGTGAGTGGCGATGAGCGACGCGACGACGGGGAGAGAGCTGGGAGTCGCGGGGCTTCTGGAGCGTGTGGGGATTTGAGGAGAGGGGGACGAGCGCATGGGGGAGACGAGAGCGTGGGGGAGATGAGAGAACGTGAGGGAGAGACGCGGGGGGGGAGATTTCATCGCGTCTGGGGGAATTAATTTCGCTGGGTTTCTGTTTTTCTCCTTTCTGCGTTCACGCAGGTGTTGTGGGAGGAAGAAAGGGGATTTGGGTCGGGTCGGTTTGGACGGGTCAAGGTCTGGGCGGGTTAAGTTGAATTGGGTTAAAAGGATTGGGTGTTGGGATTAATGTGTTGGGCTGGGAATTGGGTTGGAATTAAAGGGTTTGGGCCAATAAGAAAAGAGGCCCAAACGTTTTAGGTGTGTTTAAAGGGCAAATGAGTCCGATTAAATAAAAATGATAAAATTGGTTAAGCTTTAAGTAAACGAATAGTTAATTAACGAGCTTCTTTATTTAGTAAAATAATTATTAAACTCGTAAAAAATAATGATTCACACAATGAAGTCGTGATTTGAAGTAAACTAGTTTAATAAAAATACTTTCTAAACTTAAGATATACATATATACGTATACATATACATACACATATATATATATATATATATATATATATATATATATATATATATATACATACATATTCGCAAGATTTATAAAACTAATTAACTTAAATAATTTGAAAACTCACGAAGCTCGATAATTAATTTATACCAACGTAGGTCAAAATTTGGGTGTCAACAGCTGTCCCTCATTTTACTTGGGTTGCTGCAAGCAACTCGAGGAAAATGAAGTTGACCGAACTAATTTTGACCAACCCCAATCATTTTCCGAAGGAAGGATTTGACAAAGGGTTTAGGAATTATGGCCGAACCCTTGAAACGGGTTACCTACATATCTCAGGCTATATGAGAATTCAGGCCACTTGTAGTTCGATAAGTTTGATTTACCGCACGATTTGAAAGAATCAAAGTCATCTCGATACCGACTTATGAAGGTACCGAAATGCTCGAGAATAGAATTCGAGAACGAATGTTGGAATACAGCCGAGTTTTCGACATTGAATCCGCCTACATATCCTTATACATCTGGAATCAGGCTGCATGTAGTTCAACTCGATCGGTTGAGAAGGAAATCTATTATGCTAGATAACCTTCGATTTCGGACAAGTGACAAATTAAACGAGTATGAAAAGGATGCTTGTGACCTCTTAGCCATGAATGTGTACATGGACATAACTTCCAAGTTCTTGGCGTGTTGTCACTCAGATTGGAAACTTGCTTTAGATAAGTTGAAACCTCCGGATGTGAGACTGAAACTGACAGAACTAAAGAAAGACCGACATGACTCGAGAGGGGTGGTTCGATCGTGGTGGAAGTCGCTCCTCTGCTCGCGTCCTAAGAGTTTGACATTCCTCTTTGGACTATGTCCCAGTTCGCTGCTAAGAAAAAGTTCCACGTTGTGCTGCATCCTTGTTGATGTCGTCCGCACCATGTTGACACTTCATTGATCTCCTCCATATTTGACGTCGACTCGATCGGTCTGACGTACAGCAAATAAAGCTTGTGTCTGGCATTTGCAATATAATCTTCAATCTACTCCTCATTTGATGTTAAAATAAATAAATGATGATTTGATGCTGATATTTCTTTTGACGTTGTCTTTGATACTCTTCAATTTTGACGAGGCATGAAATCTTCTCGTCGTGCATAAAATTGACTCGCGATGCATGATTTCCGCTATGCATGATTTCCGCGATGCATGATTTCTGCGAGGCACAAAGTCTTCTCGCGATGCATAAATTTTGACGAGGCATGAAATCTTCTCGTCGTGCATAAAAATTGGCTCGCGATGCATGATTTCCGCTATGCATGATTTTCCGCGATGCATGATTTCTGCGAGGCACAAAGTCTTCTCGCGATGCATAAATTTTGACGAGGCATGAAATCTTCTCGTCGTGCATAAAAATTGACCCGCGATGCATGATTTCCGCGATGCATGATTTCTGCGAGGCACAAAGTCTTCTCGCGATGCATAAATTTTGACGAGGCATGAAATCTTCTCGTCGTGCATATAATTGACTCGCGATGCATGATTTTCGCTATGCATGATTTTCCGCGATGCATGATTTTTGCGAGGTACAAAGTCCTCTCGCGATGCATAGATTTTGACGAGGCATGAAATCTTCTCGTCGTGCATAAAAATTGACTCGCGATGCATGATTTCCGCTATGCATGATTTCCGCGATGCATGATTTCTGCGAGGCACAAAGTCTTCTCGCGATGCATAAATTTTGACGAGGCATGAAATCTTCTCGTCGTGCATAAAAATTGACTCGCGATGCATGATTTCCGCTATGCATGATTTCCGCGATGCATGATTTCTGCGAGGCACAAAGTCTTCTCGCGATGCATAAATTTTGACGAGGCATGAAATCTTCTCGTCGTGCATAAAATTGACTCGCGATGCATGATTTCCGCTATGCATGATCTCCGCGATGCATGATTTCTGCGAGGCACAAATTCTTCCCGCGATACATAAATTTTGACGAGGCATGAAATCTTCTCGTCGTGCATAAAAATTGACTCGCGATGCATGATTTCCGCTATGCATGATTCTCCGCGATGCATGATTTCTGCGAGGCACAAAGTCTTCTCGCGATGCATAAATTTTGACGAGGCATGAAATCTTCTCGTCGTGCATAAAATTGACTCGCGATGCATGATTTCCGCTATGCATGATTTTCCGCGATGCATGATTTCTGCGAGGTACAAAGTCTTCTCGTGATGCACAACTTTCGGCGAGGCATGAAATCTTCTCGTCTCTGTTGGTGATGACGGCAGGACGACCTCCAGGTAGTGTATCGTCTTGGTCCATGATAATAACAAAATAACTATCTCCTCTGCGGGTAGTGCATTGTCCTGATTGACAATGACCATCTTGCTTGATATTGTGAAGCGAATAGCGCTCTTTACGAAAATCGTAAACTCTTTCTTAAGATTCTGTTTGATTCGCCTTTGATTTCTTCTTGGAGTTCTCCTTGTTCATTTGTCGGAAGAATTTTGCCAATTTCAAAGCAAAGCTATAAACCTGCATCCACAGAAAAATTGTCAGTTTTAAAGATGTACTGATCTGTGTCGATTTCTTCAGTTGTCTTCTCTTTGTATTGCTATCTCCGGTTGATTTCCCGATCTCCCGACTCTTGATAGATAAGATAAAATTTTATGCCAAACAAATGGAATGAAAAAAAGGAAAATTTAAGAGAAATAAAATTTAGAGAAATAGTATCTTAAAAGGGTCATTGCCAAGTTATGTCATATCAGGCTTAACAAACTTCTTTGGGCTTGACATTGCTCATTTACCGGTGAGTCTTCGGAATCACTCCGGACTTATAGGTAAGGCCTGTAATGAAATTTTGAGGCCGTTCTCAAAATTTCTGTCCCAATTTACTGTCTTACTTATCCTTTCATCGTAACTGAGTGGATTGTGGAATTTTTGAGATCTTCTCAAAATTTCTGTCGCAGTCGCAGATCTCAAAATATCTTTATTTTGTCTTACTAAAACGAAAACTTCTTTTGGAAAATTTTGAGTCCCTCTCAAAATTTTGTTCCAGTTTCTATTGTAAAGAGGAATAGAAATCTTACGAGAGATATGACCGAACCCTTGTGGCGCCTACGTATCCCGTTGAGGCAGGAATTCAGGTCAGACGTAGTTCCTCTTAAAGGTTAACAAGAATAGAATTTACCAATAAACCGACCGAGGCAGACGAAGGCCGCCTACGTATCTCATTCTTGAGTATTCAGGTCGAATGTAGTTTAGACCGTAAAACTTTGGTCTTTTGTTTTGACTCGTCAAAGAAGTCCAACTTCAAATGAATTTTTGAGACCCTCTCAAAAATTCTGTCCCAGTTTCCATTATGAAGAGAAATGAAAATCTTACTGGGCATATGACCGAGCCGTTGTGGCGCCTACGTATCCCATTGGAGCAGGAATCAGATCAAACGTAGTTCCGACCTAAAAATTTTTTAAAGGGGGTAAATGGGGTGACCGAAGCCGACATAGGCCGCCTACGTATCTCATTCTTGAGAATTCAGGTCGTACGTAGTTCGTTACAAGAGGGATAAGAATTCAATTTGAACAAATACAAGTAAACAGAATGATTACAAGAAAACGATAGAAAAATGCAGAACTAAACTTCACGCGTAGTATCTCTTGACAGCATCTGAGTTGATAGGCTTGGTCCATACAGTGCCATCCATCTCGGATAGGACTAAAGCACCTCCAGATAGTACTTTGCGAACCATGTAAGGACCTTGCCAGTTTGGTGCGAATTTTCCTTTGTACTCGTCTTGGTGAGGAAAAATACGCTTAAGGACCAACTGACCCACTTCAAAATTTCTGGCTCTCACTCTTTTGTGAAAAGCGCGAGTCATTCTGTGTCTATACAACTGGCCATGGCAGACGGTGACCATCCTTTTCTCATCAATCAAAGCTAACTGATCAATCCGTTTGCTAACCCACTCAGCATTACTTAGCTCGGTTTCCTGGATGATCCTTAGTGACGGTATCTCGACTTCAACAGGTACGACTGCTTCGGTTCCATATACTAGCAGGTATGGAGTAGCCCCAGTCGATGTTCTGACCGTTGTTCGATATCCTAGTAGAGCATATGGCAACATTTCATGCCAACCTCGCTGTTTGTCAATCATTTTCCTCAGAATTTTCTTTATATTCTTGTTGGCGGCCTCTACAGCTCCGTTCATTTGAGGGCGATAAGCAGTTGACCTTCGGTGAATAATCTTAAATTGTTCACATATCTCTTTCATCAAATGACTGTTGAGATTTGTACCGTTATCAGTGATGATGGATTCTGGGACTCCAAATCGGCATATCAGATTATTGCGGACAAAGTCGGCCACCACTTTCTTGGTTACCGATTTGTAAGAGGCTGTTTCCACCCATTTGGTGAAATAATCAATGGCAACTAAGATGAATCTGTGTCCATTAGAAGCGGATGGCTCTATAGGACCAATGACATCCATTCCCCAAGCTACAAATGGCCAAGGTGAGCTCATAGCATTAAGCTCGTGAGGTGGCACTCGTATCAAATCCCCGTGCACTTGACATCTGTGGCATTTTTGCACGAATCTGCAACAGTCATTCTCCATAGTCATCCAGAAGTACCCAGCTCGTATGATCTTCCTTGCCAAAGTGAGCCCATTCATATGTGTACCACACATTCCGGCGTGTATCTGTTCAATAAGCCTCATAGCTTCAACAGCGTCCACACATCTTAGAAGACTCAAATCTGGAGTTCTCCTATATAGTACTTCTCCATTTAGGAAGAAATTGAGAGCCATACGGCGTATTGATTTCTTTTGATTGGTCGCAGCGTCTTCAGGATAAGTCCCAGACTCCAAATACCTCTTTATGTCAAAGTACCAAGGCAAACCGTCTGGTTCTGATTCGACATGTGAACAATGGATTGGATGTTCCTTCAGTTCTATATCCAGTGGGTCGATGTAATCTGTATCCGGATGTTTAATCATCGAAGCAATGGTTGTAAGAGCATCGGCCAACTCATTCTGTATTCTGGGCGTGTGTCTGAACTCGATCTTGCGAAACCTTTTGCACAGCTTCTGCACATACTGTACGTAAGGTATAATCTTCGGGTTCTTCACAGCCCATTCACCTTGAACCTGACGAATCAAAAGGTCTGAATCCCCAATGACCAATAACTCGTAAACATTCATGTCGATGGCCATTTTCAGCCCAAGAATACAAGCTTCGTATTCGGCCATGTTGTTGGTGCAATTAAATCAGAGCTTAGCTGCTATGGGATAGTGTTGACCAGATTTTGACACTAAGACTGCTCCGATACCTTTACCTTGATGATTTGCCGCTCTGTCAAAGAATAATCTCCAACCTGGATAAACTTCAGAGATATCTTCACCCACAAATGACACTTCTTTTCGTGAAAATATGTCTTGAGAGGTTCATACTCTTCATCAACGGGATTTTCCGCAAGATGATCAGCCAAAGCTTGTGCTTTTATTGCCTTCTGAGTCACGTACACGATATCAAATTCACTTAATAGCATTTGCCATTTAGCTAATTTCTCGGTCGGCATCGCTTTCTGGAAAATATACTTCAACGGATCCATCCTGGAGATAAGATATGTAGTATACGACGACAGATAGTGTCTCAACTTCTGAGCAAGCCACGTCAGAGCACAGCATGTTCTTTCCAGCAAAGTGTAGCGAGACTCGTACGGAGTAAATTTTTTGCTGATGTAGTAGATTGCCCTTTCCTTCTTCCCTGTCTCGTCGTGTTGACCCAGTACACATCCAAATGCACTATCTGAAACTGACAAATACAGTAGCAAAGGACTCCCTTCTCGTGGAGGAACCAATACTGGTGGGTTAGACAAGTAGCTCTTGATAGCGTCGAAAGCGGTCTGGCACTCCTCAGTCCATTTAGTCGGAGCATCTTTCTTCAGCAACTTGAAGATAGGCTCACATACCACTGTCGATTGTGCTATAAACCGGCTGATGTAGTTTAACCTCCCCAAGAAACTCATCACTTCTTTTCTCGTCTTCGGTGGAGGTAACTCCTGAATTGCTTTAATCTTGGACGGGTCAAGCTCAATACCCCTTCTGCTGACTATAAATCCCAATAATTTCCCGGCAGGGACTCCAAAAGCACATTTGGCGGGATTTAGCTTCAGGTTGTACCGACGCAAACGTTCAAAGAATTTTCTCAGGTGTGTCACATGATCCGAACTCTCGCGGGATTTAATTATGACGTCGTCTACGTACACTTCAATTTCCTTGTGAATCATGTCATGAAAGATAGCCGTCATGGCTCTCATGTAAGTGGCACCGGCGTTCTTGAGGCCGAACGGCATTACCCTGTAGTGATACACACCCCAAGGTGTGATGAATGCTGTTTTTTCTGCGTCTTCTTCATCCATCAAGATTTGGTGATAACCCGCGTAACAATCCACAAATGACTGTATTTCATGTTTGGCACAATTGTCAATCAGAATATGGATATTTGGCAATGGAAAATTATCCTTTGGACTAGCCTTGTTGAGATCTCTGTAATCGACACAAATCCTGATTTTTCCATCTTTTTTGGCGACCGGAACGACATTTGCCAACTAGGTGGGATATTGCGTTACCTCTACCAATCGAGACTCTATCTGCTTGGTGATTTCCTCCTTAATCTTCAAACTCAATTCAGGCTTGAATTTCCGGGTTTTTTGTTTCACCGGCTCGAACCCTGGGTTGATAGGTAGCTTATGAGACACGACATCGGTACTCAACCCCTCCATATCACTGACTTCCCAAACAAACACATCATTGTATTCGGCAAGTAAATGAACCAGGCTCTCTTTTTGAGTTTCATTCAGGTGGGTGCTGATCTTAACCTCTTTGACGCATTCCGAAGCTCCCAAATTCACCGTCTCTGTTTCCTCCAGATTCGGTTTATGTTGATTCTCGAACTGTCGGAATTCTTCTGCTATATAATCCGGTTCCCCACTTTCTTCGTCGTAGTCGTCGACCTTGTCGTCCTTTGTTTCATTTTGTTCATTTAGCCCATGACATGACATGACATTGGCAGGTCTATAACTTATGTTACTGAAATTATAAACAGGCAAAATTAGGAAAGTAAAGTATGGCAAACAACTGAATAAGTAAAGTCAAAATAAAGAGGCTTTCATTTAAAACAAAATGCAAACTTCGGGCATGACATGGAGCCATGTTGCCTTTCAAACGTCACAACAGAATTCAAAACTTGAACAATTAAGAAAATGTGGAAATGGTGGGTCTCGGGTATCCTCCGGACAACCACCGATTTTGGTGTACATAAAAATACTCTTTTCTACCGAAGAGTTCGGGACATCAGGATCGGCGTGAAAGTCCAGTTCTGCAGCACCTCCCCTGGTTCAGCATCACGAATACCAGCTGACTCAACCTCATCCTCGACAATAGCACTGATCTCTTCGAAGAGGTCACAGATTCCTTCCCCAAAGTCTTCAGGCTCGGCGCACTTCCTGATTGGGAAGGATTGATACAGAAGCGGGATCGGCTTAGCCAACTCTTGAACTCTTTTCTACTTCATCTTCATGTCGTCATCTGTGGGGATGTACCCCAAACCATATTTGGATCCTTTAGAAAAGGCCGGAATAGGCTCAATAGTTCCTTGGGAATCTCTTCCCAATCCCAAACCTGGCTCGAACCCATTCTGCAGCATCACCGTGGCTATCATTTTGTGTACGGCTGGCATGGGGTTCCGCGGGGCCAAATCTTTATTGGTGGCTTTCACCAGCTCCACCGTGTAAAAGTCTGCACCTTGCAGCATCTCATCAATGACCGACACCTGCTTGCCCGAGCGACTTCCCTCGCCGTGAATCACTAACTCTTCATTTTTCCATACAAGCTTTATCATTTGATGGAGAGTAGAGGGGACGGCTCCAGCCATGTGGATAAACGGCCTTCCTAAAAGAAGGTTGTAGCTAGTGTCTATGTCCAATACTTGGAATTGCGCACTGAACTCTGCGGGGCCCATTTGAAAGGTCAAAGTCACTGCCCCCAATGTGTCTCTTTGTACTCCATCAAACGCTCTTACATTGACCTGGTTTTGCTCCAGACTCCCCAGGTCAAAATTCAGTTGCCTCAACGTCGACAGTGGGCAGATATTCAAACCGGATCCATCATCTATCAAAACACGGTTGACAACTTTTCCACGACATATCACGGTAATGTGCAGTGCTTTGTTGTGGGTTCTTCCTTCGATTGGCAACTCATCGTCACAAAAGCTGATCCGGTGCCCCCGAATGACTTGATGAATCATGGCAGCCACATTGTCACTACTTGTACCTGAGGGTACATATGTATCATCAAGAGCTTTCATTAAGGCCTGCCTGTGGGACTGAGAGCTCATTAGCAGGGCCCACACAGAGATCTGAGCCGGAGTCTTTTCTAAATGTTTGACGATGGAATAGTCCTTCGGTTGCATCCTTCTCCAGAACTCTTCTGCTTCCCCCTCGCTTATCGGCCTCTTATTATGGTCCTTCTTCTGTCCCCCGAGAGCAAGCTCATCAGGAGTGTAGCACCTTCCGGACCTGGTCATGCCTTGGGCCACAGCAGTTTCAATTACAAATTTAGGCTTGACGAGAGTTTCTGAAGGCACCAAGGCAACAGCCTTTGCGGGTGTCAGAATAACAAACTTTCTCTTTTCCTTGACGCTTAAAGAAGCGACAGCCGTTTCCAAATCCTCATGCACAATAGGAGTAATCATCTTTGTTTCGCACCCATCTTCATCCGTCTCAATCATATTAACATTGTTACCTCCATGATCTGGCAACGGATTTGTGTTGACGTTTGGCGCCGTCGGCTGAAGAGAAACTACCTCCTGATCGATCAGGTCTTGGATTCTGTGCTTAAGGTTGATGCAATCTTCCGTGTCATGTCCAACACTGTTGGAATGATAAGCACATCTTTGATCTGGCTTGTAGAACCTTGAGTTGACATCCATGAACTTAGGTCCCACAGGGTGGAGGTATCCATCTGCGGCTAGTCTCTCAAATAGTTTGTCCGGCTTTCGGCAAGTGTGGTAAATTTCCTTGAAGGTCTTTTTTCAAACGTCAAACGGGAAGGATCATAACTGCTTTGCTGAGGGGGAGGTACCTGCTGATAATCTTGAGTATTCGGACGAGGAACTTGCCTTCGAGGATAAGGGTTTGCTTGGTAATTTGGTACTGGGAGGGGGTTCTGATATAATGGAGCTTGGATTTGATAAGTGGGCGGAGGTGCTTGGTAGCTCGACTGTACATTGGCACATTTGGGAGCAATATTCGGATAAGGGTAATCTGCGTATATGGGAGAAAACTTTTGGAGATTTGGGGGTGGGCTTTGGTATGACGAAATTTGGGCATTCGGATAGGTGGGGGCAGTATTGTGGTTATTAGGATGATTGGATTGTGGGTAGTAGGATCGGGAGGGCTTGGAATGATTTCGGGAGTGTGACGGGTCTCTAGGGGTTTTTCCTCTCCCATATGAGACAGCAGCAACTTCCTCTCTTCTTTTCCTTATCAATCCTGAAGACCCAGGTGACGCGGATACACGGGCTATTTTCCCCGATTTCAAACCATCTTCGATAGTCTCACCAACTTTGACTATCTCAGCGAATTTAGCTCCGACTAGCAACATGATTCGATCATAGTACTCTGGTTCCTGCACCCGCAAAAACACTTCCACAATCTCTTTCTCGGTCATGGGAGGCCTTACCCTCGCGGCTTCTTTCCTCCATCTGTAGGCAAATTCTCTATAGCTTTCAGTGGGTTTTTGCTTCATCTTTTCTAGAGAATACCTATCGGGAACTATTTCGACATTGTAGGCGAATCGGTCAACGAAATCTTTAGCCAACGCATTCCAATTGGGCCACTGTCTGGTTTCGTGTGAAGAAAACCACTCGAGAGCCTCCCCACATAGACTTCGGCTGAAAAGCCGCATTAACAAAGCCTCATCCCTGCCAACTCCCACGAGCTGGTCACAATATGCTCTCAAATGTGCCATAGGGTTGCCTACTCCCCCAAAGGTGTCAAACTTTGGAATTTTAAACCCTTCGGGAAGGTTCAAATCCGGGTGGATGCACAATTCTGCATAACTGAGTCCGACGACGTCTGGGATGCACTGTAGTTCTTTCATAGCTTTTTTGATTTCCTCTTTTATATCGATTTTTACTTCTTCTTTTGCCTTCCATTCTCTTTCCTGCTCTTCATAGTGATCCAACTCAGAACCGTGCCCCTCGTGCTCGGTCAGAACGGGAATTTGGAAGGTGGCTCTTTTTGGGAGGGGTGGAGCTATAGAAGGACTTGGGACGTTTTGGGCGGTCTGGTAGTTCTGTGGGTAAGCCTAAGGATTGGTGTTCTGGTTTAAATGTTGATAAGGTATTTGGGGATTGAAGGCAGTTTGAGTTTGGTTTTGATTTTGTGGTGGTGGAGCAGTTTGAGTGTTCTGAGGATAGGGTGGCATTTGAGGGTGGTTATTTGGAAGAGGTGGAGGAGCTTGGTAAGATACAGAAGCATATTGGGGATGTTGGGTTGTTAAATCTATCCCAGATGGATTATGCACAGGTGTAGAAGACTGGTTCTGAGTCGGATCCATGTTTGCTGAAGGGAAATAGATCGGAGGTCTTGTATCAGCACTATTATCACCAAATCCAGGTGGAGGCGCATCCTGTCTCCGTTGCATTTCAACTTTCATTTCAGCAATCTCTCGCATTAATTGCATGATCAGTTCGTTCTGTTCCACTAAGGTGGGCTGAGCCACCACGACATCAGTAAGACGCGCTTCGTCGTTCTGGTCTCCCATAACTTTCTTTCCTTTGTCTGAATTGGGTCTAGGGAAGGAATCTGTAGGACCTTTCGATCTGGTGAAGTAATGATGATCTGCCAGCTTTGATCGACACAGACCAGTTAACAGGTACCTGAGAAATGAAACAACTCAAAGGCAGATTTGTTAGTGCATATTCGGGGTACGAAAATACATAATATCACATAGAGAACAGATAAACACACAAGTTGCTTTGTTTGAAGATATCTTTATCCCCTGAATGAGAACTGGAAAACATTTTTTTTTTTTTTGAGAAACTTGAGACTCGAAAATTTTGGTCGGACATCTTGCAATAGTGGCTTCTGTATATTCTTTGGAATTTTAGCTGGGAGTGGGTTTACGATATCCTCAATCATAGCATAACACATAAACATTTAAACATATATATCGCGTCCTAAGCATGCATGTGACCCTTTTGTGCCAAGGGTAGGCCTAACGAATTGAAGGATGTATTGCGCCATTTAAATAAGTAATTGTACCCCCCAAAGTAAACTTCACTAGATGTCATAGCGTTCGTTACATAATCAAAATCCAACGGGATACATCTTGGGAAGGGGACGTAGTGCAAATACATATATAAAATCAATCCCACGCAGGGGAGTCAAAGGGTTGATGATCCAGCTCCTCTTCTGGCTTTCTCCACTTCTTCTCGGATAACGCACTTGCTGGTGAACACGTATGGCTCAGCGAACGCAGCTTTGGAAGATGTTGGTACAGCTCGTAAGGTGTTCATCTGCTCATCCAGAATAGTGTCCAAACGCATTAGACAAGTCCTTGCGTCATCTAATTCTTGTGACGTCACGACCAAAACTTTCTGATTTTCCAATTCCCGGAGTCGGTACGCTTGCTCCTTTTGTTCAAATTCCAGTTATTTCTTATGAAATTTCTGCTCCCTTCGGTCCCACTCTTGCTGAAAATGGTACGCGTGAATCTGAAGCCTTGTTTCCACGTCTTCTATTTTCCGACCCGTGCGTGGTGTTGGATCCACTACACCATGCAAATCATTATGCAACCATGTCTTGTATTCACTAACATACCCAGCTCCATACCTGTTTTCGGTAACCTCCCACTTCATGTTGACACGTCCGGCCCATTCCTGGAGGATAATTTTAGCGAAAGGTATTTTATCTTTCTCGTTGTAATCGACTATGAAAGGTTTGGTATCTCCTTGGACGGGTATGATTTGGATTTTCCCAAATTGCCGCATCACCCTCGTCGGGTTGTAAGGATGCAATCCTCTGATGCCGGGAAGGACTAAGAATGGCAATTTGGCCCCTTGGGCCGCTATCATCTGAGACCTAAATCTCGGTAATACCCACTGTATGTCTCTTTCTTTCAAATCGTAAAACACCTTGGCCCACGCATCCCTGGTGGTGTGAATTGGGAACTTACGAATACTCAAGTAGAACTCGTAATTATTGAGAGGACTTGTTTGACTCAGTTCAGCCAACTCCTGTGGCTGGGGATTGTCTCTTTTACATAAATGTTCTGTCAACCACCATTGGAGTAAGATGTTGCAACCTTGGAAAATGGGAATCCGTTCTTGCATAGGCTCAAGGATCGGTAAATGTCGGACAAGATAACTGGGGCCAAGCAGCAGTATTTCTTTTCTTCAGATCTTTTACCGACTCCTCTGAACATGGCATTTGCTACCATCACTACCCGTGTGTCGATCTCTTTTCCTTCATCTTTCGGGAATACCATAGTTCCCAAGAGACATGCAGAGAAAGCGATAGCTTGAGTTTGCCTCCAAGTACTGTAATCATGAAATTCGTCCGGGAACAGTCCAAAATAATTGTTGTGCCCCCACCTCTCAAAAAACCTCATTAGTGGAATGTTGTGGGCCTCTAACCAATTTGCTTTCACAAGGGATAATATGTCTCTTAGTTCAATCTCGGTTGGCCTATCTGGCAGGAGAATGTGATGATCGGGACGTTTTTTCCTTTTGCCACACGTCCCAATCGAGTCAAGGCAGTCTTTGATCTCCTCTAATGTGGGTGTTATTTCGACATCTCCAAATCGAAAGACCATCTTCTTATCGTCCCAAAATCGGGTGATGACCTCGATGAACGTGGGCCATACCTTAAAGTCCATTATTGAAGGTAGGTGACCCAAGTAAATCAAGATTTCTCTCTTCTGACACTCCTTAAGATTGCCCCACCATACTCGAAGAATGTCGGGTGCCTGAGTGACCATTTTGAAGTGAAGGAACTGACTTGACATCTACAAAAATATACAACTAGTTAATTTCAATCCCCCCCCGATACAATAGCTAGTTAAACACGCAATACATCCTTCAAAAACAACAAACATGAGCGTCCTATCGAGCCATAGGCTCTTTGGACTCAAGGTGGACTTTTCTAATGGGCCCTGACACTCCCTGGGTGTCGGGTCATCTTAGGCCAATGCACTATTTTAGGGATTTGGATTCCGCTCTATCCTAGTTTGACTAAGAGTGGGTTGTATTTAGAGTGGATTGGGTAACCCAAGCGGACTACTTGGGCTGGGACAATTAACGATCGTTGACTATCAAGTAATCAACTACACTCGTCAGGGTGCCCCGAGAAGATTTTTGGTTAACGAACGACTGCGAACCCGCATAATCGTCCTTTAGTGGAAAATGTAACAAGCGTCGTTTGACGGAAGTATGTATGCTATGCATGCAACAGTTAAAATCTGAATAATCTTAAACATTTAAACAATAAAACTCAAATAATCAAATACGTTAATCTTAAGGTTAGAATCCTCCAAACTCCCCAGCGGAGTCGCCATTTCTGTTTTATCGAAAAATTATATCTTCGAAAAGAGTTTGTTTTATTTTTTGACTTTTAGGAGTCGCTACTTAATTTTTAAGAAAAAATCAAGAAAACTCATTTCCAAAACAACTTAAACAGAAAAAATTGTTTTGAAAATATTTTAGGGGGTTCGGGATTCTTATTAGTGTCTTAGGAAGGTGTAAGGCACCTAAGACACTCCGCTTAATACGGTTTTCCGGCGATTAACTTATTTCACTATTTATTTTTAACCTTTGCAAATCTTAAATTTAGATTTCTCAAATCCTAGACAAACTTAAAAGACATTATTGTTTTAAAATTCCATTTAAAGTTAACTTTTTAAATCTAAGCAAACTCGTGAGTTTGAAACTTTATTGTTTTAAGATTCATTTTTTATTTTTTAGTTTGATAAAACGAAAGGCGTTTCGAAGGGGGTTTGGAGTTTTCTACTCCTAAGCTAACGACATTTAAGTAAAAATACGTAAACAAATAGTAAAGTGGGAGAGAGAGAGAGAGAGGGAGAGAGAGATTTTTGGGTCCAAGTTTTCGGGTTCTGTTCGCCTTGACCGAAACTTGGACCCACCTGTCTTCTTTAGGGTTTTTGACCCATTCCTCTTTCGTACCTGTCCTAGTCTAAACATACAAAATAAATTTCAAGAAAATAAAACAACAAGGGCTTATGCCCATTACAAAATAAAAATACAAAATAACGCAAAGTCTTTTAATCCGACGCCTTCGAATTTCTTAGACTCCTTGATCTTCGGATCTTCTCGTCGGTGTCGGGGCTTGACTTGATGGAGAAGTCAAGGGTATGCAAGAGTAGAGTCCTCGTGACTCGTTACAAAGGGCGTTTATGCAAGAAAGTCAAACGATAAAGGTTACAACGACTGATTAATGAATTTGATAAAATAACTAAAAAAAATCATTCAAACACAATAAGAGGAAGTTAAATCCAAGCGAGTGTGTCACATTGTTGCCAAGTGAACATGTTGAATTAATTATAATGCCTCTGTATAACAATTTGACAGTGAGGGAAAACAAGAGTAAAACCAAACTTAAATAGAATGACAAAAGCAATGTATACTACCTTATGAATTTAAATAGACAAAAGCAAAACGACGCATCTATGTTGTCACAATATCACAGGTAGCAAACAAGGCGATCAACATATAAGCATGACAGGAAAAAAAAACTTGAAATAAAACGAAGTCGTGAACTTAGACAAAACCAAATTTCATAGGAGGCTCATATAGAAAAAGGAAGAGGAAGATACACAAGCTGCTATACACTAAAACCTGTCAATTCTCACAATCTACTAGAACTAGTTTATGGTAGACATGTGACTCATGGAAACCTCATATGGTAAAGAAAGGAAACACACTCCACCAATACAAAATAATAGATATGTTAAATAAACTAACGCATCTGCTCATGGTATCCTTCGAACCGGCCATAACCTGGAGGGGGGGGGATGTAAACTCACTTAAGGCATGACAAGCTAATCCAAATAAGAGTTTTCATATCCTCTAGTGACAAATATAAAAGAAACAATACTTGGAAAATCTTGGGAAAAAGAAGAGACTTCCATAACGATCCTATGGAAAAACAAAGATAGACATGTTGGAGAATAATACAAAGTGAATAACATCTTGACGATTAACAGGCGAATAACATGTACTTTAAAGCAAAGCAATAATATACATGGAACACATGCTTCTTAGCACAACAAAAACATTGATTTGAACTGGAAAAGGAGACGAGGAAAATATCGTAAGGAGGGGGGCATCACAACGAAATGAAAACGAATAGCTCAACAAACTGAAAGATGAAACTAATCACTAATCTACAGATAACAATGAATCGGTAACTTCCCAGAATGTTAACAAATAAACATGCTCACACAGACCACTAAGTAGCAGAAAGAACCTCTTCGGAACGAAAGAAAACTAGGAGATAGTATGAGGCAGGGGAAGATTTACCTGTTTGAGAGCAGCAACTGGGAGCAGACGAGCAAGGCGACAACGAACTTCCACAACTCGAACTACCCAGCTGATGGCGAAAACGACACCACAGTTGAGCACACTGTGATTAAACGGAAATCTCTCGATTTCTTTTCGGTGTCTTGTAAGACTTTCTAAGAGATTTGAACGCTACTCTAAAAAAAAATGACCAACCTAACAATCTCCCACCCTCTGTTCTTCAACACAGACCGAAAACAAACACCAAAATTCTCCAAAATTTTCCCAGAATAGACAGAACGAATAAACGAAGTTTTCGACAAAATTCCAACTAAAATTTTCGTCCGAAATTCCAAACCCAAGCTCTGCCTCTCTGAAATTTTGACAAAAATCTCTAACCCAAACGTCCCAAAAATTCTCCAAAATTTTCGTGTTGAACTTCTATTTCCGAAAATCCAACCCAATTTCTCCCCCCAAAAACTCTAACTTCCAGAAAAAAAAACCTCCCCCCCTCTGAAGAGGGAGGGAGTCTAAATAGAAAACCATTTCCCTTTTTCTAAGAAGGAGCGGGCAAAATCATTTTGAAATTCGAAAAATCGACCTCATGATTGGGTCAAACCCCTTTTCTCAAGCTCGACCCCATTTCGACCGAAAGAGAAAAGGGAAATTTGGTTGTCGGGGAATTTTCGCGTGGGGTAGGGAGAGAGCGTGAGGAGACACGGATTCTACTTTTTCCGGGATTCGCGGCTGCTTTCTCTTTTTTTTTTTTGTTGGGTTGTTGGGTCGTGAGAGAGAGACGCGGGGCTGGGAGAGAGCGTTGGGGAGAGTCGAGAAGAGATGCGGGAGAGGGGCGTTTCTGGGTTTCTGCTTGTTCTGTTTTGCTGGGAATTGTGGGGAGAGAAAGGGGAAGGAGGGGTCGCGTGGGAGAGAGGAAAACACGCGAGGGAAGGAGT
Source organism: Solanum chilense (assembly GCA_032847665.1). NCBI lineage: Eukaryota > Viridiplantae > Streptophyta > Magnoliopsida > Solanales > Solanaceae > Solanum > Solanum chilense. The sequence goes on along the minus strand of CM064968.1, from coordinate 53,460,907 downwards.
CGCGTGAGTGGCGATGAGCGACGCGACGACGGGGAGAGAGCTGGGAGTCGCGGGGCTTCTGGAGCGTGTGGGGATTTGAGGAGAGGGGGACGAGAGCGTGGGGGAGACGAGAGCGTGGGGGAGACGAGAGAACGTGAGGGAGAGACGCGGGGGGGAGATTTCATCGCGTCTGGGGGAATTAATTTCGCTGGGTTTCTGTTTTTCTCCTTTCTGCGTTCACGCAGGTGTTGTGGGAGGAAGAAAGGGGATTTGGGTCGGGTCGGTTTGGACGGGTCAAGGTCTGGGCGGGTTAAGGTGAATTGGGTTAAAAGGATTGGGTGTTGGGATTAATGTGTTGGGCTGGGAATTGGGTTGGAATTAAAGGGTTTGGGCCAATAAGAAAAGAGGCCCAAACGTTTTAGGTGTGTTTAAAGGGCAAATGAGTCCGATTAAATAAAAATGATAAAATTGGTTAAGCTTTAAGTAAACGAATAGTTAATTAACGAGCTTCTTTATTTAGTAAAATAATTATTAAACTCGTAAAAAATAATGATTCACACAATGAAGTCGTGATTTGAAGTAAACTAGTTTAATAAAAATACTTTCTAAACTTAAGATATACATATATACGTATACATATACATACACACACACACACACATATATATATATATATATATATATATATATATATATATATATATATATATATATACATATTCGCAAGATTTATAAAACTAATTAACTTAAATAATTTGAAAACTCACGAAGCTCGATAATTAATTTATACCAACGTAGGTCAAAATTTGGGTGTCAACATATATATATACTTACCCTATTTTTATATTCACAAGTGAAATATACAAAGAGACCGAAACATACAATTATAGCTTCATAACAAATAAAACTATAACTATTGAGGGCAATTATCAAAAGTATAATTATAAAGCTTTATTATTTCTATTACATTTACTATTTCTGAAATTTTCTCAAAATAGTATACCTCTACTAGTTTGGGCCTAAAAGTTGGCCGAAAACAAATTTGTTTCACACTAAATTACTCAGATCTATATTGAGCTCTCTAATGGGGTTTTAATCCAAAAGGAAATATTTTGATAAAGGGAAAATATTATTTCCTTCGAATTTAGAGGCAAATTTAATTTTTTTTAATAAATCAGCATACCCCTAAAAATAGAAGGAAAAATGTATGAAGATAAATATCTCATACACTCCATCAATTAAATCTTTAACTTTTTTTGTAGCATGAATGCCATCAAATAATAATATATTAACTCAAAAAAAAATACATATAAAACAATTAGTTCTCTGAAACATTACGAATTCACGTGTTTTATTACGGTCCACTCTTTGTATAATTATATTAATGTGTGCACAATAATAAAAGTTAACGTATATTTTATTATAGATGAAATGGTCATCGATGTTAAGAAATACCCAATATATATTTGATTCAATCGAACGTGTGTGCCAGAAGATTTTTCAATTTCTAACATCTAAACATTTTTTATATAAATATTTTTATCAAAGGTGAAATAATATAATCTCAAAAATGGTTACTTTAGACTTTTTAATAACAAATGGTGTTTTCAAAAATATTTTTTTGGGGCAAGTCGCGAGGCAGGGTGTATAAAAATCCTCCAGGCGCAAATTGAAACATAGATGCCTATGACATCAGTTTTAGAATTTGGGACGTAAGCTCCAAGCGTAAAACGTCGGTTCTGGGTGTAAAAATGTATACCCCGAGTTTTTTTCAAATCTTTTTTTGCTTTAAAGTATATATCTTGCGATGCGATTGGTGTAAAGATATTTCTCAAATAGTAATCATAATATATATTTTTCTTTATTATAGGTTACTTTTTATTAAAATTTATTTGTAAAAATAATTGAAAGTTTTACTTTTGCTTATTTTCTTAGTAATAAAAAGGTCTTGTAGAACCATAAGACTTATGCAGTTATGCCCCGTATCTCGAGACTTATGTCTCGCCCATATGAAATAAAATATCTTGCCTCATGCCTCTACCTTTTAAAACACCGATTTACACCATGTTATATATATGATTTTTCTAAAAAAATGTAGAGGAAAGAAAACTAAGATTTAAAAGTTGCACAAATGTCTGCATTTTCTTTGCGTCCAGTCGTCCACATTGATACACGAAGTTTCATCATATACAGCGGAACTAGTAACAAAATAAACTTCAAGATAAAAAAAAGAAGTAAAAGCTGTAATCTGTAACTACGAATGAAATTGTAAGTGTTTCTTTGGATTAATTTTTCGCTATTAGAATGGAAAAAGAGAAAATAAGATTGCCCGTATCGTACACAAAGGGAGCGTTTGGTCGAGTTTATAAAAAAAATGTTCAATAGAATATATTAGCATGAAAAAGTGTACAAAATAAATGTATTATTTTTGCTAATATTCTGTACCAAATAAGTTCTATAATAATTTTGTATGATGCGCTACAACAACAGCGTTTGTAGTCCAACGGTTAGGATAATTGCCTTCCAAGCAATAGACCCGGGTTCGACTCCCGGCAGACGCAAATTTTGTAATGCTTTTTGCATTGTCAATCATCTTTCTATTGTATCCTCCTGTTTATAATTTTTCTTTAAGAAAACATTGAAATTATCGTATTAGAGTGGGACAGGATGAAATGAAGGCTATTCTAATGGCTTATTATAATAAGAGTATGTCGTTGAGACTTATAAAATCTCATGTTAAGTATGTTTTTGCTTCGATTATTGTTATATATGAATATAGTAGGAGAGATAAGATTAGAAATGAAGATATATATATACGCAAAGTGAGAGTGAATTTTGTGGTGGAAAAGAATTGAGTAGAAGAGATTAGAAACGAAAAATCGTGAAGAAAAAGAAGAAAATTGGTGGCTGTGGGGTTCGAACCCACGCGCACTTATGTGCAGAAGATCTTAAGTCTTCCCCCTTAACCACTCGGGCAAACCACCTTCGTGTTCAACACATCTCGCTAATTGTTATAAAACCACACTATCTCAGCATACTGATAGACCAAAAAATCCTAAAAGCAATAGTATGAGTTTATATTTTCGTAGTACAATATTCCACAAGTTATGTTTATGCATCACTTTGATTCCTAAAGAACGTTTATAAGTTCGATTGCTGAGGAGTAAGTTAAAAAAAAAAAAAAAGAACTAATTCATGGTAAAATGAGCAACTTTATGTATAAAGAAACTTAAGTGATCAATTTAAAATAAATAAATAAATCTGGTTGCTGTTTCAAGAAATCAACCTCTGATTTTCCTTCACTTATACTACTACTAGAACTAGAAGTGATGGACAATTAAAGGTGTTTTTAGTTTCCTTGAAAAGTGGTGTACAATCATTTAAATTAGACAAGTGGAGAATGACTTGTTAGGAGCGTTTTCAATTGTAAATTGCTATATCAAATTTTTGTGTTGAGTTAAATTAGTTTCTTGGTCTAATCATAGGATAGTATAAAATCAAGATTCTTATTATTTTCTTGTTTGGTTTGTTTTATATTGGTATCCGTTTCATATTACTTGACCCTTGTTGACTTGATACGTTTCTTGAAAAGATCTTTAATCAAAGGTCTAGGTTTACTAACTAACATTATTAATCATAATTTCAATTTCTAAATTTGATTAATATTACTTTATATCGTTGTTTATTTTTAAGGATAATATGAAAAAAGAATGTTCATTTCTATTTATATGTCACGTTTAGATATCATATCCCTTAAAAATTCGGTAAGTTTGCCAATTACAATTGTACTATGATTTAATATTCTCTTGAAATCAATTTTCAATAAATGAACATAAATTGATTTGTTTTAACTAATTAAATTGACCAACTAACATGAATTAATCATTTAGATTTCTTATGTTGCTCAAATTCATACAAGTAACTCTCAATGATAAAATAATAGAACAAATAATATTATTTATGCATTGATTTTGTAAAATGATAAACATTTAGGGTTATCTATTTTTAGTAAGAACGACATAATATAAATAATAACAAAAGAAGTAATAAACTCTCTAATTTGCTAAATTTGAACAAGTAAATGATACATTAAATTTAATAGAGTGATTAAGTAAAAATGAAATGGATAAATAATACATCGGATACTTATTGAAAGATGACCATTTCTATATTCTTCGTCTTTTCAAGGTATCCAAAATAAATACATTAGATGTATTCGATGAGCCAACCAATATATATATATTCAATTTGCATTATATCTATATTGCCTATTTGGGGCTTATTCGTTTATACTTATGGGTTATTTCTCCGAAAACTCAAATTCAAAATTTCAACTAAAGATGAACTCCTTTAAATTGACATTATTTCTTAATAATGCGTATATATATTACATACGACTTTGAGATATTTACAGAATAACTATCCAAAATAAATACTACTAGTGATTTATGTACAACACAACAATCTCAACCCTTTTTTAAAATAACTATGGCGAGATTGCTCAACTTAGAGAACTCATAGGAATAAAACAAAGTCACTAAGTTGTGAAGCTGTAAATATTATTCAGAGCATGAAATCCATGAACTTTGGCCAAGGCAAATCTACACTGATTTCAGTTTGAGCTTCTTTTTTACATCTTGAAGACGACGACGTTTCCGCGCCTAACTTTTTTGGGCACAAAAAGAAGTTTCTTGTTCCCAACGCCACCAACTTCTCTGCCCTGTCCAAACCTGTATCCACCAATCAAATGATCATTATGCCCTGAAATTAGTGGAGTAGCAACAGTAATAGTGATGGTATTTTATCAATTTATTGTTCAATCGAATTGCAGTACGGCTCATATTCAACCCTGAATATTGAAAAAAGTGTAATCAAACGATGCTTACTGGCTAAGCTAAACTGCGAATAGTGAAGATCGTAATCGAACAAATCCGTGGAGCAAAGTGCCGGACGTCTTCCTTCCTTCGAGTATTGCCGTACAGCGGTGGCGATGAGATCATGAACGGTTGATTCCGGTGATATTAGCACCTGTACAGGGCCTGGACTGCGCTGAATCGTCACATTCAATAGCAACTTCGTCAACTTTGGCCTAACCTGTAAATCCGGCATAAAAACGGAAGCAGATCCCTTGCCGGAGAATAAGTCCGGAACAGTCCTAATTCTTCGTGATATCTCTGAAGTGCTCCCTGGGATATATCCTTCAAACGACATGGATTTTTCCGACAACTTTCCCTTCCGATTCCTCTCCTCAATTACTCTCCGGTAACTTCTCGGAGATGCCATCACAGTGTAGAAATATGGATTTACCAGAGTGGTAGAATCGTAATTAAGGACGAAACAAAGGGCAAAATGAAGAGTTCATGGTTCAACGCGGAGAAGGAATGAAGAAAATGGAAGCGGATGCATAGGCATATTTATTTTGTGTGAATGAGTCTCTACCTATAACCGAGTAGGTCGGTCGCCGGATTCTTTAAATAGCGAAACGCGTACCGATGACTACCGGTTACCAGTTAATATTAACTGTTACTGTTAACGACGACCGTAATGTTTGTATGTTGCGGCTCGAGAGTCGAGAGACAACGTGACTGAGACGTTAAAACTCCACACATTTGGTGACACGCTTGCACTATTAATAAGCCAATGAGCTCTTTAGAAAATTTAATAATAAATTCATCAATATAATTATTTCATATCCATCCATCTTATCACATTATCTTTGAGTGATTAAAATACTAATCATATTAGCGACAGAAATCAGAATGCTAATGTATCGAGCCAATAATTCCCCAAAACTTCATGTGCTTGGTCTTATTAATTGAGTCCGAAACTCAAATGGTACAAATTTTTTACAAAAATTCCAAAACGGTATATAAAATTTTATATTAACCAAAACGGTAAAATCGCTGCTCCGGCAGCGATTTAGCAAATTTTTTTTTTTTTTATAAAAAAATGAAATCGCTGCCCAAGCAGCGATTTCAAAAAAAAAAAAAAAAAAAAAAAAATCTCATGTAATATCTCAATTTACAGAATATTTTTATTTTTCTCATCTCGAGTATCTTCAATTTAAGATATTTTTAATATTTTATATTACGAGACCATTTTTTCTCATTTTATGGCCTTAAAAACAGTAAGAAAGTCGTAAGCTTCAATTATACCCCATAAAAGAGATTGTAGACATTGAAATTGTGTAGAACTCTACAAGATGCGTTCAATTCGAGTTGGGATCTACAAATTGTGTTCAACTCAGATAACTATTCAACCCTAAACTCTATTTTATGCCTATATAAAGGGTACTAAATTTTCGTAAAAGGCATCTCGGAAATTTCATAAAGAGATCAAGATCTGAAATACTCCGCAAATTGATGAATTATTCTATAGAAAGATCAAATCTAAATCATGTTCAAGAAATACGTCAATAACGATTCTCGAATTATGGATAAATTTTGAAAAGAGTAGAATAAAGGAATTGGGATTGTACACCCAATCTATCTTGATTAATAAAATTTAAAATTAGTTGGGATATATATTACTTCATCTAATATATCAATGACAAGTTCCATACTTTTCTAAACAGAATGATTAAACGATAGAAAAAACATGGGTGATTATTAAATAGTATTTTCTTTCAGTTTATTTATTGAATAAAAAAAATGCGGACACGATATGGAGTGCCACTATTGATCTCCTTTGATTGGGAATGAGGACGCTGTTATTTGTAAATTGTAAGATAATATAAAACGAAATGAAGAATCATTCAAAGCAACTCAGTACAATTTTTTTCTCCAATAAACTATAAATATTTATGGCATATCAACAATTTGTTGAATCCATTCCATTTTTTAGTTAACTTTAGCTATTCAATGTGTATAAGCAATTGTTAAAAAGGAATAATATTTGGAGTTGAAAATAAAAGATTTGATAGTTGGCAATTGATAAGATTTGCAATCATTCTTGACTTTGCTATGTTTACATATGTCATTAGTGACATATGCATGATTTTATCCTTCTATAAATAGAGCGTTTCTGCTCATTTGTAGAACACACCAAGTTAGAGAGAAAAACCATTTTGAGAGCAAAGTGAGATATTTCATAGACTATACAAGAAAATAGTGTGTGAAGAAAAATAGAGTGTGAGCGATATTTTAGTAAAACGAAAATCAAAAGAGTGTTGTTCTTTTGAGTGTGTAGTAATCACTTTGAGTATTGTATTCGTGACTACACAGTGTAAAATTTCTTACTATAGTAATATCAATTGCTCCTCTTGGCACGTGGTTTTTTCCCTTATTCAGAAGGATTTTCACGTAAAAATTTTGGTGTCGTTATTTTCCCATTTTATTTCCATTACTTTTACCATATATATTTTTGTGCTTGTCCGTGTTTTCCTAAAACAAATGAGTACAAAGTAAAAGAGTATCTATTGTCTTTGCCGGCTTCTAAGAAGAGTGCGGGGGACAACCAAACTGTTTACCCTTAATAAGATGTTTGAAGAAAAGAAAAGAAACTAGATCAACTGCCTTTCGGATCAGCAATATATCAGTGTCTGACAACACAATCTTAAAGTTGAGAGAGTTAACAAGCTGTAAACTCAATTTACAGAATAGACTGCAACCAAAATTTTGCAATTTTCTGTGCCTTTCTACTATTTCCTTTTATTTTAGGTGAGCAACAGTCGTAATAGTAACTGAAAATGCAAAATGCAACATTCAAACTGGCACAGGCCTTTCAGTTCAGCAAGTTTTTGAGCCGAAATAACTGACGAGTCTGTCATATAATATGCAAGCAAGTAGGCAAGCTAACAAGAAGTTGAAGTAATTAATACACCATTTATCTAAATCAAGGCATGCCATGAACTGTAATCCCACATTATCTTGCCTAAGATGGCAATGATTGTGATAAATTTTAAGCATAATGTTCGATGACACCAATCTGGTCAGCCTTATAAGGTACCAAAAAATGTGTCTTCTGTCCCCCAAAAAGTCTTTAAGCAAACACCTTATGGGCGTGACTTTGTAACAAAAGTAACTTTAATAAAAACTATAGTTTTAACTTAACTCAAGACTCTTCCTTTATAGTAGCAATGGTTAACTGCTGCCAACAACAATCAACGTACAACAATAGCTATATTTCATATTATATCAATGGTTCATTTTAATTTAAAGTAACTAAACTTAGATCATAAGTCTTAACCAATAGTTAGTTTAATAAAAGTATTTTGCAATTATATAACTTCATGACGGTATGAAGAATCAATTATTTGTTAGGATCGGAAATAAGGAAGCGTAAACGCGAAAGCTAGCAAAGCAAACTTCGAAAGACTACGAGTAAGAAGACAAACGAGAAATATACAAAAAGACATAAAGATTTAACGTGGTTCTGTCAATTAACCTACATTCACAAAGGAGATGAGCAATCCACTATAAATATGTGCGTACAAAATACAGAGGGAATTAGTAGAGGTTGTTTCCCTCTGTTTTTTGTACTCTCATATTTATAGTGGATTGTTCATCTCCTTTGTGGACGTAGGTCGATTGACCGAACCACGTTAAATCTTTGTGTCTTTTGATATATTTCTCGTTTGTCTTTTTACTCGTGGTCTTTCGAGGTTTGCTTTGCTAGCTTCCGCGTTTACACCTGCTTATTTTCGATCCTAACATTATCTCCTATCAATTTTGTACATGATGGATGTTGGAATCACAGGCAAATAAGGATGATTTCAAGTGTTAATAACTGTGTTCATTTTATACATATTTAATAAACTTTTGAATACAAATATTGATCAAATCCATAATTGGTATTTGTATTCAAACCAATAAATAGAAAAATATTTCAAAACCACAAGTTGTGTGTTATAAACAAATTATAATTCTCTCATTGTTGTCAAGGACTTGGGTTACTTCTATTCGAAATAGAATGATTTTTTTTAATAGTGACAACGCAGATTACAGAACTCTAACCAAATCACATAACATTTACTTTGTTTTTTAAGATACATAAATGAGGGGTAGAAATTTTTTTTTTTTTTTTAACCCTCCAACCCTTTTATTCCCTTGCTTACTCGAACTCGTAACCTTCATAATTGAAGGTGAAAGATGCTTATCATCTGAGCAGCTCCCTCTCTCTCGAGGGCTAGAAAGTTATTCTTTCAATCTTGACTTATATTTGTTTATTTTGAAAGGTTGACAAAATACGAAAAAAAGGTAAAATTAATGAAGTGAACACTGTAGTTTTGACGACCTAATCAACCAATTTTCCCGTCAAAGTCTTCCATGGACACGTTATCTTTCTTGGTCCAAAGGCTGCTCCTGTGTTTAATTTACTTCGAAAAATAGTTGTAACATTTACTTTTTTTTAATTTTAATATATAGTGTGAAGTCAGAATTTGAATTTATAAATATAAAATTTTATAACCACAATTTTAAATATAAAGAAAATGTGTTCAAAACTTAATACTTATATATATTTAATAAACTTCTGAATATAATTATTGAATTTGATCAAATTCGTATTCAATAATTAGCTCCGCCCCAATAATAAATGACATTAGACCTAATTAAGAATATATATTGAAAGTTGAAGTCATTGGATACAAAAAGGGGAACAAAGAGAAGTGGAAAAACACCTAGCTACACTCCAAATAAATTGATATAGACTACAATACTTACATCACCTTTATCTTGACTATGGTATTTTTGTATTTTTGGTAAACAGTTGCCTAAGCTTAATTGTTGTGATGCTGATTTGCCAGTAGAATTATATCCTATTTATGATCTTTGCTATTTCAAGTACATATTTTCTTATAAAGGTATTTTTATTGTGTTATAATGAATATTTATTTTATTTCATCCAATAAATAAAAAGTTTTCATCTATTATCAAACACTCGTCAAGAAAAGTAAAAAGTGTCTTTCTCCTCTCTATCATATTCTTCTAGGAGTATAACCTATTTTACTTTTTGTTGTCTATTTAAGAAAATATTACTTTCTATATTCAATAATTCTTTGAATATAATATTCTACCCAAAATGATTAAAATTTCAAAATTCAAAGGGCATGGTGGTACGTTGCAAACATTTTTATTTTTAAAAATAATTATATGACTCAGAGAGTGAATGTTAATTTTTAAATTTTCGAGTCAAACAAAAACATAGGTATAAATTTCTATCATTTTATGCTACTTGAATCCAACACAATGCCCTCACTGTAGTAAGAACTAAGCACCAAATATAGACTCTACTTTTATGCCCCCAATCAAGAGTACAAAAAAGCTCAACTTTGAATGTCCTTTTTGCCTTGTCCAACATTAAACTAGAACCTATTTTGACCAATAAATATAAGCGTTTTCAAATGTTTCAACTTGTAACACAATGAACTAGGTTTGTAAAAATCAATTCGCCATTTAATAATAACAAAAATCACCTACCATAGTGTAAGAAACAAATCTCAATCCTAAAAACTAACACATTTTCCAAACCAAATTGGACTTAGTTATATGAATCTTCATCGTCAATATTGCTCTACTTTTAGCTATTCTTATTTCTTAACGCGTGTCTAGGTGAGCATGTCCAACATATTCTGTATCGTAAGAATTCATAACAAATTAACTTGTCAATGACTGTATCATAACTCCGGAATTCATAATGTGAACAAACTCACACTAGCAAAGTTAATCGTACAAAATGAAGCAAAACAAATTGAAATGAGTGTTTACAGAATTGTAAACTAGTTCCCGTTACTAGTAGCTTAAAATTACACTAACAAAACAAAAAGGTACAAACTTCACCGGAAAATTGAGTGATCGATCTTACTTACTACTTGGACCGCCGTCTATTAGTTACAATGGTTGATCGGATTCTTGAGAAGGGCGTTAATGGCTCGAGAATGGAGTCTCTGTATTTGTTGGGCAAAACTTGAATTCTCCCCCTTTTTGATCGAACCAATGGATATGAAGATTTATCCTCAATAACTTCCTCTGTATACTCGTTAATTCTTCGTTTAAGCTGTTTTTTAGCAGCAGTAACGTCGTTGTCGTTGTTGTAGTGGTGTTCATCCATTTTTAATTTCTCATCAAGTTTAAATGGATTTTCGTCTTTAAAGTCTCCAAATATCAATGTTGCTGCTTCAATTAGTAAACCCATAAATCCTTGTTGCTCTTTCACTTCCCCAATTTCTTCTTTCGATTCACTCGTCTCAAAAACCCCATTATTCTCAAGCTGCAAAATTTCTACACTTTTACACGATTCCTCTCCACCGTCATCGATATCAGAGCATTTCCCAAAATCAACACTGCCGCTGCCGCACTCCGCCACAACGGGACGGCTAACAAAACCGCCGTCAACCGGAGACCCAGATTCCTCCTCCATCTCCGGCGGCGTAAAATTAAACCCAATGTTCAAGTCAATAGCAAATCCATCGAGATTTTGCGAAGGTGGAGTATTGTTGTTTTGTGGTGGGACAGTGGAGATAATTTTGAGAATCTTTAACAGACAATTCTGCGCTTTTGAACAATTAACACGTCGAGTTTCGCTACATAGAGACGAAGAAGATAAACAATTTCGATCGGTACCCATTTTTGTTGCTTTGTTTTACCGATCGAATTCAAAAGTTTTAGAGATACCTTTTCGACCTCTCCAACGAAAAGTCGCTAAAAAAAAATTGTGAAAAATAGAGAGAGAACAGAAGTGAGAGTTCATAGAAACAAGAAACTGCGGACCCGATTCTTCTGCCTTTTCTTCCTACTCCTATCTTAACCTTTTTACGAATGTTGGTCTATTCAATATTCACGTTTACTTTTATTTGTCACTTATCGTCAAAGTTTATTTACACCTTGATAAAATATGTTAACTTTTAATTAATATAATTTATAATTTATAAATTTTAATTATTAAAATCAAATCTGATATAGAGGTAAGTACTCCTTAATCTTTGATCAGAAGTTTTGAATTATAATTCTAAATTAGTAGGACTTCAATACGAATATCAAAAATCAAATATCGAATAAAAATTCAAAAATATATAATTAAGCGATAAATATTTTTTTTATTTTTAACAAGAAGTCTCAAATTCAAGTTTAACCAAACAAAAAGAGAATGTCCTTCTTTGGGAATTGATACTCTTGTGTTGAATGTAAATGAATCTAGTTTAATTTTTATTAGTATGAGTACATGTTTATAATTGTATACATGAGAAGAAATTAATGTGTGAAGTATTAAGATTTAAATTAAAAAAATTAGATAGAGTAATTTAATCAAATTGTCTTTTAATTAATATTTATTATAAATGCGTTAAAAATATATATAATAGACAGAAGGCCGCATCGTATCATGAGATTCTTATCATAAACTTGTTATTTCCGCAAGTGCATTTCAGAATATTTATGTTGGATTATTAAAACTACTTTACTTATTAAATACATTTTTTATTTAATTTTGTTCGATGTACTTGTCATTTAGAAGGTCAACATAATTTTTATTTCCTTTAACATATATATTTATCGATGGTTTCTAAAAAAAAATAATTTAGTATGTTATAGAGTAATAGATAATTTTATATCTTAATAAAAGTTTATTCATTGATATTAAATAAAGATTAATTTATGGTCCTCGTTCCGCGTTGGGCGGCTCGGCTCTTTTGAAGAAGAGAATATGTCATACTAGCTAATTATAATAAGGTTATGTATGTATGTAAATTTAATAAAGTTGGTAATAAATTTTAAAATGATCGAAAAAATAATTACGCATAAGTATTAAGAAATAGAATTTATTTACTAAATAATATAGGTACAATTTTATTTATTATTTTGATTATTTATATAATTCTAGGGTAAAACAACGTATTTTCTATAATAAAATTAATGTGGACCTTGTTGGAATATATTTTATTTTCATGAAATGAGAATTTTGTGGGTTTCCTTGAAATATTCTATTGTGAGAATTAGAATCTGGTCATATATTCTTGATCTCATTATAACTATTCCAATGATTTATGAGATATTCAAAATATTTTTTAAAAGAAATATATATATTTATTTGTTTCATTTTTCCTTTCATTTTTAGGATTATTATTATTTATTTTTCTCATGATCTCTTTTAGGAAAATTCAAGAGCTTATTAAATATTTTTAAATATAATGACTGAGAGTTAATGGGCTATTTAATATATTTTTTTATTTTATGAATCCTTTAAAAATTATGGAATATTTGAGACTATTATGACCTCCAAAAACCTTAGAGATTGAAGTTGTAGGTAGAATCCATAAAACTTGAATGTGCACATATAGTGCATAGAACTTGATTTTATCAATTTGATTTGAATATAACAGATTATGTACTTTTTAAAGTTACTATTTCAAGCTTTTTATTTATATATATATATATATATATATATTATAAATAAAGAACTTAGTACTGTATAATTATATAAAATAAGGGGGTCATTATAAAAGTAAAGTGGGGGTGGCATCCATTTGCCATGTCATATTAAAATGGACAAATCTGATTGGAAGATTTGTCATGTCTCAACACGTAGGCAAAGTGATCGGTGGATAGATACACATTTGAGAATTCTGCGTAAAAATTGTCCTTTTCAAGTCAACTAAGGAGTCGTTTCGAGCGAAGAATAAAACTAAATAGTTTTGAAATAAAAATAATTGTGGGATAAATTTCTAAAGTTATGTTTAATTGTTATTGTTGAAATAAATTATTAATATACATGATCCGATAAGTTATATAGGATAACTAATTTTGAAATAATTAATATAAGAATAACTTATTTTCAATCAAATAATTTTTTAATTTAAGATATTAGTTAATGTTCAGTATCCAGTCTAAATCCAATAATATTTGAATTGGTATTTTATAAGGCTTTTCTAAAAATATTTTCTATACTAAAAAATTAAATTTAATTAAGAAAGGAACATATCCATTCGATAAACCACGATTCTTATTATTAAATATGGTATTTTTATAGTTTATAAGATTTTGGATGTAAACTTTAATTTTATTTATACCCAAATTTCAATTAGTACACAACTTTCTTTGATAAAACCTACCACTAAGACACTTGTAAGCTAGTCTTATGAGCTAGTCATCCACGTTGCATCATTTTGGTTCACCTTTATTAAAAAAATATGTTTCTGATACTGAATGATGAATATATAAATATTAAAATCATCACTATGCAGCTACTTGTGATATATTTACTATTAAAAATCACTATTTTTTTATTAAATCCAACACAAAACTATTTAATATTTAACATAAAAATACTCCTAAAACATCTTAGTACTAATTTATTATTGACCAAAAAAAGTTTTAGAAATTAGACAGCATTACTGAATGACACGTGAAGATGGTGGAAAAGTGAGATTTTAGGTAGTGGAACAAGGAGGCAAATTAGTGGATAAAGAAATTTTTGAGCTGCTTTGACCTAAACTGTGATTCTTTTATTCTTTTATATTCTATGGTTAAAAAGATATATTTATTGTTTTATTTTTAAAAAAAATTAATAATCTATTAATTCGGTTATTTTTGAGTGATTCCAATCTTTTAAAATTATTAGATTGTGAATTAATGATACGTATATTAATTCAAAGAATTTTTAAATGAAATTTGGACCAAATCTAGTGAATTAGTTACGCCTTTGATCTTGACCCTCTACCAAAATGTATTTAATTATTTTCTGTCATTATTATTTTCACAATTTCTTAAATCTTATGCTTTTAATCAAATGAAGTATTATTTTGATATTGAAGGCAGAAAGTTACTGCCTTTATTATAACAGTTAACACTGTTCACTAACAGTTAAGTGAGCAATCAAGAAGACTTTTACATGTATAGCTATATTTAGTAGGCGTATGGTATCGTGATATCAAATTAGCGCTTAGACATGTGATTTTATATTCTTCAAAAAATATATGATATGGAATTATATGGTGATTTCATACAATGATTTGAGATATTTTAATGCAAAAATTGATCCATAAATTTATATTTTATTAAAACAATCCATATTTATATCTACTAACCATTTATTTCACATATAAATAAAATTTATAATTATATTACTTTTTAAAATTTATTATTTTCACCAACGTATAATCATTAACTAACATTTCATGATTGTTGAGTAATAACCATCTTTACTTTGATATAGCATGTAGCTTTTTCATGTTATTTAACATAGTATATAAATTTTTTAGCGTTGAAGGGATTATTCCTAAATATCTTTTGATAGGACATGATAAAATGGCATAAATAAACAGGGGCAAAGCCACCTTGTGGTCAGCGCAACCTCCTGCAATGAAATATTATAATATTTAAATATTATTAGAACTATTTAACATATTATATACAATATCAATTTCTCTTTTAACTAATTCGTACGTCTATTCTTTCTTTGAATTTTAAATTTCGTATATCTATTTTCTTTGAATTTTAAATTTTTGTAATAGAAAATTCTAATTTTACCGCGATAAATAAAGGAACAGTATACTTTTCGGTTAAGTGTAGACCCTTCTATGTCTGAAATCTGATGTCTGAATGCACTCTAATTTGTCAATGGAATAAACAGAACAAAATCAATACATGAGATTCTTTGCGCCTCAAATTTTAAGTAAGATTCTTTTTCTCTTTTATGTCTTGGCACAAAATAAATTTGTGACTTCTTCCTAAAATTTTATATTTTTACATTTTTTAACGTTGATGTAAATTATCGCATGTTGGTATATATATGCTATAAGAAGGCTTTAGTGGTGCGCGTATGTACTAAGAAATTTAGATATGTGTCTCTAGTACTAAATAATAAGAGCGTTGTATGTACTTCCTTTGTTCATTTTTACTTATTCGGTATTGACTTGTTATATCTCTTAAAGAATAATAAATAACAAGATTGATAATTTTACGTATCATCTTTGAATACAATAAATTCATTGTTCTGATAAATGTATTGAAAAATGACTGTAATTAATAAGTATGAGTAAATTGATATTTATTTCTAATATATTGAACAAATTAAAATGAACGAATCGATTATATCAAGAAAACAACAATCTAAGATGTGTTTTATATCTACACGACCAATTATTATATGTAAATTTTTAAAATCTTTTAAGTTTCGTGCAAATTAAACAAGTGAAATGAGTTATTATTTTTAATATAAAATAGAACTAAGCACACTTGCTAAGACTTCAACTAACACCATTATTATTATTATATTAATAATATTTATATGGTCTGATTGTGATGTACAAACGTTAAGATTATCATGACAAGGCAGAGATCAGGAGTTGTTATGATTAATAATTTCTCCAATCCTTTTTATTTGTGTTTAGTTAATGAATGTATGTCTTTTTGGAGCAGTAAGCATGGGTGAAATTGGGAAAACAAAAATAATAAAGAGGAAGCATGGTTCGTTTATTAGGCTTTACGTATTTTCTTTTTTATGACTCCGTATCTTGATATTTAAATCGACAAATTTGAATAATAACAACTTACAAAATTGAGGAAACGAATATGAGGCTAATAGTCCAGTATAGTATGGGCCATTCGGGTCGAAGCTTTCATTATTACGTAAAATAGTTGTCAATATTACTAGCCAGTTAATCAGAAAGCGCACAACATAATTTTTATGATACAGTTTTATTTGAATCTATTTTTTTTTCCAAAACGTTTGATATTGGATATTTTTAAGGAAACTTTCACACAAAGCCACTTACAAATATCCTAATTACTCTCTATAACTATATTTTGATAATTACAATTCGTAGCTACATGTTATATCGAGAAGAAAGACGAGCGAGACTGGGAGAGAGGAGAGAGGCGAGAGAGGGGAAAGAGTGAGAGAAAGGTGAATTGTATGTGCATATCGGTTAGATAATTGTATATTATACATATGTATTTGTAAATATGACAAGCAAGAGCGGGAGAGGGAGGAGAGAGGCGAGCGAGACTGGGATAGAGAGGAGAGAGGTGAGCAAGACTGGGAGAGGGAGGAGAGAGGCGAGCGAGAGAGGGCGGAGAGGTGAATTGTATATGTATGTATATTATACATATACATTTGTATATAGGGAAAGCGAGATTGAGAGAGGGAGGAGAGAGGTGAGCGAGATAGGGCAGAGAGCGGGAGAGAGGTGAATTGTATATGTATATTGATTAAATAATTGTATATATTATACATATGTATTTGTATATTCTGGAGGATTATACATATACAGATGTAACTAATTATACAAGCTCGAAGTCAAGCCACATAATTAATGTATAATGTTAGTCGAGAATGGTAACTATAGAAAACTATAGCTATGATGAGTAATTAAATAGTATAAGTTTGCTTCGTTGCGTAATTTTTCCTTTTTTTTTGTTAAAAAGATTTAATCTTTTGAGTTGCAATTAAGACTTATAAATGTCTATAAAACAAAATCAAGAATAGTTAACAAACAAGTTGAGATGGCCGAGTTGGTCTAAGGCGCCAGATTAAGGTTCTGGTCCGAAAGGGCGTGGGTTCAAATCCCACTCTCAACATAATATTTTTTATTTTTAAATTTTTGGTAAATTATTCAATATAATATTGAATAATGTATAATTACGCATTGAATTGATTTTTGATTAACCAAGTGTTGTTGCAATCATCAAATAAAATTCTGTTAAATTTCAAATGTTGTTGCTGCTGTTTTTTATTTTTTTTAAGTAAATAAAATGTGATAGCTAGGTTGTAGGTATCAACTTTTGATGAAAGCTTTGAGAAATGGATGGACATAGAGATAATGTTCCACTTAATTTGATTAAACAGCAAGTTTATTGAACGTAAATTAATGCACTTTGCCTACAAAGTAAAAAACAGCATCTGATTCATGTTCCTAAGAGAAAGGATGATTAAAGATGAATAAAAGTACCCCTTTATTCCCTTTTTTTTTTTTTTTTGCACTGACAATAACCAGACGTTTCGATGTTAATTTTCATTGATTTAAAGTTTAAGTTTTAATTTTTTTAAAAAAACTGTATGTACCATTTCAAATTGCATGGTCAAATGATCCTAATCTTTGTAAAGCACTTTTGCACACTGGACTTTTAACGAGATGTTACGGAGTTTTTTCATGTGTTACACTTTTTAATTAAACATAATTTCACTGATAATATAATGTATCGATACTGCTCGCATATAATATAATGTATCGATACTGCTTGCATAAAATTATAGTGTCGAGCAATTTGTGTGTAGAAATTCAATTATGTGATCTGTAGCTGATGCAAAATAGCTGCACCTAACTTATGGCCTCTACATAAATAAATATGTGATCATGAAATCAAATTCTATGTCACTTCCCAACTGTCTTGAGTAAATTCTTATAATAAAGTCATGCATGCTATATATTAGCTGCTAGTTTACACAACTTTGGAGCTATAAAATTGTCAGGAAGCTTCTCTTTATACTACCCCATACTCTATATCTCATCATCATGCAGCTAGCTACTTAATTACTTTCTCGTCCTCAAATTATTTATTGCAATTTCTGAATATATTTACTTACTCTCTCCTAATTATATAACATTTTTTTCTATTTAATCAGTAAAAATTTCAAAAATAATGTCATATTTCTATATTTAGTACATCCTCCATTTAACAAAGAATGACATGTTTTGATTTGACACGGAGTTTAAGAGTATAAAGAAGACTTTTGAATCTTGTGTTCCTAAATTAAAGTTAAGTCAAATGTACAAAATTGTCCTTTGATCTTGTGGCCTTAAACATATCACGTGAAAAGCTGAAATTAAAATGTTACCAAAAAAAAGGAAAAAATCGTTCTTTTTTAAACAAACTAAAAAAAATGAGATTATTATTTTTTAAACGGAGGGAGTAATAATTCAATTTTAAAAATCCTCATTTTACCACTAATGAATACTCCTAGTAGTCACACAAACATCTATATATAACTTCTTTTATACCATAAATTTTAAAAAAGTTATTTAAATTAAATCTCGTGTCAAATCAAATAATAATATGTCGGGAGTACTATCTAATTAACCTCGATCAAGTTTAGGGTAGGCTTAGGTACTCTGCCCAAATTGTTTGTAACAATTATTCTTAAAATTTACGTATATATATATTTTTTTAAAATACGATAGATAATTTAATACGAGAAAAATATTTATTATGCATCTCCCCCACATCCAACTTCCCCTTTGTCGACTCTGTCAAGCTACTTACAAACAACCACATCCCATTAATGTTTTAAAACTATATTCTCATTCTTTCTATTCTCCTCCATCCTAATCTTGTTGCAAGTATTTGTCACTTTAAGAGATTAAAAATACACACTAAATATATTTTTTATGTCTAATTTCAACCGTACTGCTATAAATATTCATTAATATGTAATTCAAGGAAGAAATTAATTAATAAGGGTAATATATCAACTACCTCATTGTCATACTCTATCAAATAAATGACATGTCAAAAAGTCTTAAAGGTAAGTAAATTTTGTGTGTACTTTTATTTGTCCACTTTGCTTTAAAATTAAATACACGTTCTAATTCATTTTTGAAGCCTATTATCAAAGATTTGACACTAATTAATATGAATAATAAGATAAAATATGTACTTTCTTAATAGAGTATTCAAAATCCAACGTAAACAAGTAAAAGTTACAAACTGAGATTTTCGAAATGAAATAAATAAAAACCACATTTGTATGCTAAACATAGAACGATGAACAAGAAATGGCACCAAAAAGAAAAATTTAGGTAGGAAGATTATTTAATGTTGAAAATAAAAGGTCATTAAAGCTTATATATCTAGCTAGTCCTTTTAATTTATTAACAACACGAGCTAGCTTAGAGGATTAATTATATTAATTAATATCAAGGATGATTACGGTTCTGAGTGTAGATGTAATCAAGATGAGCTTCTGCTACTACCCTTCTCTTCATGCATTCTCCATCTTCTTCAACACATTCATCCAACCCCATAAGTTTCTACAAATTAAGAAAACAAAAAAAAAAACACAGTGTCAAATAATTAATAATTTTTTTAATATAATGGACTATATAATTCAAAGACCAATTCTCAAGTTTAAAAGTTAATTCATATGAAAATAGGTCATGATTCAAAACAGATAATATCATATCGTAATCGAATCTTTATCAATATATCACGATTTAACAAAAAAAAAATTTAAACCTTGAATCTGACTCAATCACAAAACTGAAAGTCATGTAATAAAATAACTAACATGTTGTGAGTATATATGTATAAGAAGCAAAGATAAAAAATAATTATAAGAAGTTTACATTTAGGCTATCGTTGGTTTCCATGTGGTCAACTGTATATAACGAAAGGTTGACTTTCCCTTGCTTTATATCCTCTTTCACTGCAAGAAAATCAAAGTTATAGCTACTTACTTATATCATAAACGTACGTGAAAAAAAAAAGAGGAGATAGAGTATAGATTATATGATTAAATATACACGAGGAATTGCTCAGATGGTAAACGATATCAACCTTCTCCGTCCCTAAAACCCTAAAATAATGAGTTCGAGTCGATCAAGAACATAAATATGGTCTATGTATAGTTGATTACCTTCACTTATGGTTGATAAGAAATAACGTGAAGACGATGCTGGTGAAAGGAAGACAAAGAGGAACATGTTGAGAAATACAAGAAAACATGATATGCTTAATTGTTTCATCATGAGTATGATAAGTAGAACTACTAACTCAAGCTTTGTTAATTTTAGGCTTGAAAATTTGTGAGTAAGATATAGAGTGTAAATTGAGGGGTTGTGGAAAGAAAACGTGTCTTGTATATATAACATGCAAAAAGGCGCACTATTAATCTTTTTCGTGAAATTACAATTATATATTCGTTGCGAAGTCAAAATTTTCAACAAACAGTTTAAATATAAAAAAAAATGAGAAGAAAAATTAACATCTGCTATATCATTAATATAATATTCTTTCAAAAAAAAGTTTAAATGAACCTCTAGATCTTTACTAACTCCGTCTCATACTTCTTTTATACTACTCTATAAGATAAATTAATCTTTGTCCCACCCACCCATCCATCATCCACCTTTTTTTTTTTCATGCCATGCATTCTCATGTGACCAACACTAAACTTTATTTTGTATAGTGGTCCAAGTAGTAAACATTTAAAGACACTAAAAATTCAATGTGGTAATATAGTGGTTGACAGCATAAAAAAGTCAACTTTTTGGACACAATTTATATCACTGGCTACTTATCTTTTACTCCCTTTTCAAGTCTTTTTTAATCATAAGGTACATATAAACTCTATAGTGCGCCAGTGTGATTAATTGAAATTTAAAATAGATAAACTTAAAAAGGATAAGGAATAAATAACTGATCATACTATAGGATATAAAAAGAAAAATTTATAATTTTTAATTAAAAATTGATAAGTCTTAATCATCGCACCTAAGGCTATATTTAAATTATTTTACTGAACAACATTTTGAGTATGCCTTTAACTATATCTCCAGACACGTTTCAGAAATGTTTATAATAAATAAAAAGGTATACAAAGTTAAAGCAATAGTAGATTTACGTGAACCCAGTTAATTTTAGTTATATGTAATATTTGTATCAAATAATTTATTAAAATGTATTAAAATATTTAATTAAAAATTTAATTTTTAATTTAATCCATTATTGTTATAATTATATATTACTTCATCTGTTCATTTTTACTTGTTCATGTTTAATTTTACCCATTCTTTTAGAAATACTAATAAATAAAAGAGTGATTTTACTTTTATCACCTTTTATTAAACACAAGTCATTCAAATATTTAAAAAAAAAATATTTCATAAAAATAAAAAATAAATTATCTCCTGAGTTTTAATTAAAAAGTAAAGATAAACAACTACGACATTACTACAAACCAACTGATACTCCCTATTTATGGTCTCATCATACCACATTTTACGAACCATATATAGTATATACATTATTTTTATTTTTTATTTTATTTTCCTTATTTATATTGAAGTCTGACTAAATTTTATATTCGAAATTTCTTATTAAGAAATAAAGCCCTCAATATAACAATATATACTCATATTAAAGTTTGAATGAATTTGTATTCATACTAGGGATAAAATTCTCCGTAACAAAGATAATTTCGTATATGGTAGCCCAATCTTTGTTGATTATACACATCATTTATTCTTACAACAAACTGTGGTAAGATACTAAGATCCATTGTCTTGGGAATGGTTATTTCTTTCTCTATAGTTTGCTGCCATTTGCAGTTTTCTTAAATGTATTTTGTTGACATAATGGAAAGAGCTGAGATACTTCTTTGAATTAAAGTAACAGAAAAAATTTCCATTTGGATAAATTAAAAGAAAAGTTAGAACAGGAAAATGTTAGGAAATTGCTGCCCTCTCTCTAGCTACAGCCACTACAATTTTTGAAGCGCACGTAAATTCGCTCCTATACAATACTTTGTAAATTATATAAAATATGTAAATCGTATTAAATAAATTTAATAAAATAAATTTGATTGAGAGGGCGTTGACATGAAAATCAATTATTGGTCTTTCACATGCAAATATTATCTCATTTATCTGCTACACCAATTTAATTATTCTCAGTAGTCATAAAAAGTGATGTTACAAAGTAGCAACTTTTAATTCAACCGCATAGATTCGTTACATGATATTGCAAATATAATGCGATTTGATAAGGTTTTAACGTAACATCTTTATCTAATAATTTCCTAGGATAAACTAATTCAATTTTAAAATGTTATATTCATAGTTTTGGTTCGGTACCCTATATATATAGGTTTATAAAAATTTACTAATATCTATAAATATTTAATTGTGAATTTATTATTATTTTTTAATTATTATTATAATATTAGTTTGAAAATGATATTGAAACTCATAAATTTCAAATTCTAAATCTGTCTATCATCAAACATAAGCGAGTCCGAAATTCAAAGGGTACAAATTTTTAACAAAAATTCCAAAACGGTATATAAAATTTTATATTAACCAAAACGGTAAAATCGCTGCAGGAGCAGCGATTTACAAAGTAAAATCGCTGCTGAGGCAGCGATTTAGCAAAATTTTTTTTTTTAATAAAAAAATGAAATCGCTGCTTTTTTTTTTTTAAATAAATCGCTGCCAGGGCAGCGATTTATAAAAAAAAATAAAAATATTACATAAATCGCTGCTACGGGCAGCGATTTATTTATAAAAAAAATTTCCAGCAATTTATTTTTAAAAAAAAAATTTTTTTTATTAAAACGCTGCTAGGGGCACGATTTATTTAAAGAAAAAAAAATTCCTTATTAAATCGCTGCACGAAGCTTTTTTTTTTAAAAAAATATTAAAATATTTTAATACAGCGATTTTATATTAAAAAAATTATAATATTTTTTAAAATTTAAATATATAACTTATAAGAAAAATTTTATTAAATCACAAAAATGTTAATAGCGTTTTGATTAATATAAAATTAAAAAAAATTATTAAATCGCAAAAATGTTAATACAGCGATTTTATATATTTAAAAAATTATAATATTTTTTAAAATTTAAATATATAACTTATAAGAAAAATTATTATAATTTTTTATATATATAAAATCGCTGTATTAACATTTTTGCGATTTAATAATTTTTTTTTAATTTTATATTAATCAAAACGGTATTAACATTTTTGCGATTTAATAAAATTTCTTATAAGTTATATATTTCAATTTTAAAAAATATTATAATTTTTTTTAATATAAAATCGCTGTATTAAAAATTTTAATTTTTTTTTTAAAAAAAAAGCTTCGTGCAGCGATTTAATAAGGAAATTTTTTTTTTCTTTAAATAAATCGTGCCCCTAGCAGCGATTTTATAAAAAAAAAAAAAATTAAAATAAATCGCTGCCCGTAGCAGCGATTTATGTAATTTTTATTTTTTATTTTTTTATAAATCGCTGCTTGGGCAGCGATTTAATAAAATTTTTTTTTTTTTTTTATAAATCGCTGCCCCGGCAGCGATTTATTTATATAAAAAAAAAAAATTTTGCTAAATCGCTGCCTCAGCAGCGATTTTACTTTGTAAATCGCTGCTCCTGCAGCAATTTTACCGTTTTGGTTAATATAAAATTTTATATACCGTTTTGAAATTTTTGTAAAAAATTTGTACCTTTTGAATTTCGGACTCAAACATAAGCCATGGCATACATACAATGAGGTTAACTTTCATCATACCCCAAAAGAATGATCTTTCGAGTGTAAGTTTCGTATACACATTTTCTACTAATGTAATTAGAAGGTAATTACAGTTTATTTTCTAAAATATAATATAACAATAATTTCAGTGTAATTTTATTAGTGAAGTTTGTAAAAATAAATATGAAATTGTTTCTGATAAACTCGAGATAGTACTTCAAAGGTGTTTGTGTCAATAAGACCACCAAATAGAAGAGGGAATATTCTTGACTTCCAAAGGGGGAAGCTTCATTTAAAAAATATTTTGCCCTTTGAAAACAAATCTAATCTCGCAAATGATTTTGATGCTTTTATCTTCTCACTTTTTTTTTCTTATTATTCTATGGATTAATTAAAAGTGTCTTTGTTTCTTCATATTGTGAATTGTGATTTGTGAGTGCCTTCCAGACATAGTGCCACTAAGGTTTATGTTTGTTAAAGACTAAACATTACAAATTTAAGTCACTTCTATATTTGGGCTTTATAATAGAATCCCTACTTTGTTTAGCACTAACCGCATTTTGCTTGAACAAGTGTTAAGGATTTGACATCTTTGGCATCAAAGTTAGATTTTCTGAAGATCTCAAATGTTTTATATAATCCCAAACATATAGCATCTAATCTATCATATTATATAACCAATAGATCAAGGTTTATTCTTGTATATCACATATATCTCGCACTTTTTATAGCTTTAATTCAGATGATTAGAATGAATGTAGTACGATATCATATCAGTTTGTTATAACTTGCATGATTTGGTTTGGATTGGTTATTCGTTAAAATTAAAATCAAATTAATCTAGTCTGTTTTAAAATTTTCTAAAATCAAACCAAATCAAACGAAAAAAATAACCGTCGATTTGATTATCGTTGGTTTGTTTGGTTCATTTTTTTCTGATTTTTT
This sequence comes from Solanum chilense, assembly GCA_032847665.1. Lineage (NCBI taxonomy): Eukaryota > Viridiplantae > Streptophyta > Magnoliopsida > Solanales > Solanaceae > Solanum > Solanum chilense. Next base: position 53,435,798 of record CM064968.1, on the reverse strand, counting down.
CGGTTTGAAAGTAATAAAGTCTTGAGAACATACAAATCCTGATAGACACAAATACCTAGAATATAAACAACCGGCAGAAAAGTTATTGTTGGTTCAATTACACGAACAAAGTGATTCAATTAAGAAAATGTGTAACTATCTTATAAAAGGTATGGTAGGTAAAAACTTGAGTAATGAATTTTGATGGACATAGACTTAGGATTGTAATAGTTGGGCTAAAACTTAAGTGTTGGACTTGAGAAAAAATGGTAAAGTTAAAGACTTAAGTTAATTAAAATTCAACAAAATATTTATATTTATTTATGAATGATATATAAATAATTATAAAATTTAAATATCTAATTTATCAGTTCGATTTTGTTAACTTTGCAGCTTTTTTTAAGTAAAACCAAAATTACACCACATAATAGCGATTTTCAAAATTTAAAATCAAACCAAACCAAATATCAGGTTTTTTAATCGATTTGATTTGACTATGAACAACCCTACTTCTGATATATAACTTTTTCACCCTCTTCTTTTTTAGTATCGTTTAAATTATGATGATCATATATTATCTTATGAGTAATTCAACAGTATAATTAGGTTATATATACCATGAAATTATATGGATTTTATCATGTAATAACATTCACATTTCACCAATTCTCTTGGAACACATAATGGACTAGAGCAGGTTGTACCCAAGGCTAACAACCTGACATATGGGCTAAGCCCAATTAGATGTTGATGAGTTCCTAAAGGGAGAACCTTCTTGGGCCATCAAGGAAAATGACTGTGAATATTGGCCCAAGCAACAGTGTCTTTGATGGGATCTTTTTGATGGTTTGAAAGTAACAATAACAATAATAATAATAATAACTGTTAGAGTTTGTGAATGTCATTAATAGTTATTATAATTTTCTTAATCTTGCACTACTCTTTCTATCACTTTTACTTATCACATTTTTCTTCCGAAGAGTCAAAGAATTTAAGATGATTATCTCTATTAATCATAATAATATGAGAATGGTTGCAGCCTATCATATTTTTCATTTAGTTTTCATCATCTAAATTTTGAAATTATTAAATTAATTTATTAAATTTTGAAGAATATTTGTTAAATTGACTATGTGAAACAAAACATGATAAATAAAAATGAATTATAAATTCATTGAATAGTAGATTGTTTATTTGATTTATTCCATAATTAATTAAATTCATGTATGTATAATTTCAAGATGATATGAACCTTGGTGGATAACTATATATCTTCTAGTTTGGGCTTTTAACAAGGTTACCTTTAGGAAATATCACCATTTCGAAGACATACTTGAATAAGAAGAAAATATTTAGGCTTAAGTCATCTGTAGCCACCTAAAGTTATCCACATATTTTATTTAGACGCCTATTTCTTAAGTTTGTTCCAATTGAACACTTTTTTTATTTAAAAAAATACCTATTGAACATATTTTGACAATTAACTAAAAGTAAAGAGAGAGTGTCCTACACTCGCTGCTGACGTAGCATAATAACTAATAAAAAAGAGACATGTGACATTGGGCCCGTAAAAACACTTAAACATAAATTAAAAAATAAAATAAATAAAAATTATGTTTTCGTTAAAAAAAATAATTAAAAAAAATATTTCTTTCCCCTTTTCTTCTTCTTCTTCTTCCCAGAACATCCCACCCCATTCCTCCCCTAACATCCATCCGTTCACCATTTCCCTTAGCAAGAGACACAAAATCGAAGCATTTCGATAGTCATTTTGGATTTGACTCTTTTTCCTTTCGATTCAAAATTATATGAATTTGTTTTTCATCCATCCACCTATCCTTCTCCTTGAATCTTACTCATTATTGTAATTGGTATTTTTCCCAATCTCACTACTTTCTTAAATATTAATTTAAATTTGTTGATACTTTTTTTCTTCTATGTTGTGAGTTCTTTAGGATTTAAATTTCTTAACGATTTAAAAAAAAATAATTTCAGATTCATCGAAAAAAATGGAGTTTTCTCAAAATTATTTTTGATTCTATTTCTTACCACAATATATTTAAATATTTGTGATGTCGGTGGTGAGTGGTGAAAGAAGGGGAAGAAAACGATGACTTGAAACTAAAAGATGAAAAAAATGACCCGAGAAAGAATGGTGATGGAGGAAAGTTGATAGCAATGGTGGTTAAGTTGAGTCAAAGAAGAAGAGGAGATATTACTTTAATTTTTTTTTATAAAAAAAAGTCTTTTTTTAAAGTAAATGATGTCTTCCACGCTCTTTAGGTGTGTGTATTACACACATAGTGCCATGTCAGCAGAAAATGTCTAATAGGTATAAATTTACTGTAGTATAGGTGTTCATAGGAAAAAGATTGAATTGGGGTGGCTATATGAAATATTAGGACAACTATAAGGATCTGTGTATGACTTAAGCTAAAATTTTATCTTTTATCTACATGTCTGGCCTTCTTTTCTTTATAACTATATTATTCTGACCTTGATTTTAAAACAAAAAAATAAACATCATTAAAGTTGTTTATTTTTTTTTGGCATATAAGTTTTAAATACTTTGACAAATAGGAATAACTTCAGACTTACATATTATAATTTGTAATACCTTAAGTAAACATATTAACATGAGTAAGAAATGGTATATATATAGATATATTTCATAACACATCAACTGATCAACCTGAATGAATTTATATATCCTAATCAAATCTTAATTATTTGGGTTCAAGAATGGGTTGACAATTTTTTTTCTGTATGATTTTATTATTAATATGATTAAAGTTTAGGTAGACTAGTACTGTATATTACTATTTTATTTCCTTGAAAAATTACTTAGTCTGTGGAACTCCATCTCATCTCTTTAAATAAATGATGTTAGCCACCATTAAGACTAATTATTTTTTCTAATAAATTTAAGACAATGTCTTCTCTCTTCCATACAAAATCCACTATAAGAATTTCTTTGAGCAAACCCCAAACTACACTAATTAGGGCAGTTCCTTCCACCAACTTTTTGAACAACAACCAATTTAAGTGACATAGTCAAGATTTATTTTATGATCAACTTGACTCATCATCATGACTTCCTATTAAAGAATTATATTTTATAATTTCAACAAACTTCTCATGAAGGTGACAATTTTTACAATTACCATTCATATGGTAATTTTATTTTCATCTTATGTTATTATGTGATGTTACTACTGTATTCTGATAAGTAAGGCTAACTTCGAATTAAAATAGTTATTAAGAAGTTTTAATGAAAGTTTTCAAAAAAATATTTTAAAGGTATCAAGTCTTTAGGCATTAACTTTGAGTTCACCAACTTTTTTTTTTAAAAAAAAGAACTATGAATTACGAAAAATCAAGAATCTAAACCTATTCACACTTTGAGTGGAAATTGTCAATATATACTCATAGCCGTCCATAAATCTTATAGAAGGTTTTACTTTTATAATATCTTAAATGTACATTTTTCAAAATAATTGTTTATTATTAATCATTAATATGAACTTATATTTGAAAAATATGATTAACAACATGTCATACTTAATTATGTTTTGTTAAAATACTTCAAATATCATACTCTTAAAATGATATTATAATTTTTTATTTGAGCCAAATCAGCATTATCTAAAAAGGACATACCTCATAAGTAGCTTTATTTTTGTTTGATTTATCAATGTAAAGACTTTATTTAGATACATTAACAAATTAAACTCCATTAGAAAGAATACATTTTTTACTTCTTTATGGAAAACATCAAATAGAAGATTTGGCATGAATATAAAGGTTTGGTTTTATATTCATGTCATGAATTTAATAACTTAGGTTCAAATTTATTAAAAATTATATCATAAATTAGTTATTGTTAATATAATATTAATTTAAGATCGTTATATAAATCAACAAACTTTAAATCTTGAATTTTATTGCGAAAATGCTCATTTGATGGCATCAAATTTAAGACTTGGTCATGGTGTCAGCCATCATCAACAACTTTTGATTAGAACTATTACCATCTTTTTGGTAGCTTGCTATTGTACTTAACCTTTTTTTAATATTTGTTTTATTATTATGATCAAAACCTAACTCATGAGTAGCCACAGCTGAAAATTGAAAATGAAATGAAAGTTCTTAGCTTTTTAAAATATAGTTTTTTTTTTAAATTTACTCCTGTATTTCTCATAAAGGTGGTTGTGATTATTTAATAAACAGAAAATAAGTGGCAGACTCAAGTTATGGTTGGAATTAGCAAATCACTTGAGGACTAATTAGCTATAATCATGGATAAGATCCTGTCATTTTTGTTTAATACTCCTCCACTGATTAGTATCTTTTTAAAGTTATTTTTTCCCATATGTTATTCCATAAGAAATTTGTCTTTTTTTTTAAAAAAAAAAAAGAAGCTAAGAAGATAAATGATATTAAATTCTTCTTGGAATTGTTATATACTTATAAGACTTAATAAATGTTATATAAGTTTTTTATTAAATTCCAACACACCCTTTATTTGTTTTTTGTTTCTTTTGGATTTGAGAATAATTAGGGGATAATATAAATTTGGGATTCTCTTTTTAATTATAAGCAACGAGACTTTTGATAATAATATTGGTAAAGTAGAGTGACGTTAATGTAGTCAAAATAATTAATTTAAAGTAAAACAAGGCATGATGTATGGCGTCATAATTGATTAACAATTGAGGGGTTTTAATCAGGGCATATATATATATATTTCTACCTACCACACTAATTTTAAAAAATGATTTACAATCAATTTACACGATGGTGAAATAAGACTTTCCCAAAATTAAATCAAGGAAAAGATTTAGATTTATGTTTATATTGTGCAATATAGAGTTTAAAATTTGTTCTTGATTATAAGTTTGGTTTATTGATGTCTTTATTATTGTAATTGCCCGGATCAATATGATAAACTCGAACTATGTAAAATCTGTTATTTAACATATTTTCACGGTATGCTATTTCTTTTACTTAATCACGAAGAGGAAAAAAATCAATAGTGACATTTCTTGTTCAGAAGATTCATGTTGTAAAGACGAAAATATTGAGATGAATGAGTGGACATATTAGGAAAGACAAAATTAGGAATGCGGTTATTTAGTAGATGATGAGAATGATCTTTGTGGCTAATAAGATGAGGGAAAAGAGATTGAGATTATTTAAGCATGTGCAAAGGTGCATCGACACCCTGATGAGGAGGAGCAAGAGGCTGGTTTAGTGAACTAGTGGGTATGCATAGCGGTACAAGCTGAATACGTATTGATAGAAGAGATTAAACAAGATATCGTCCAATCGTCATAACAATAAAGGACATGACTTTAAACAGAAAGAAGAGAAGATATTCGGAGTAAAGTGTTGTCTTGCCTTGCGAGCTAGGTTACATTTTATCCTTCTTCATTTCTACTTTATAAAATTTTTTACCGAATATATTATAGTATTTTACGAAAAAATGGAAAGAAAAAACAAATAATGTGAAAACTTAGATACACGTACTATAGTATATATGATAATCTAATCCTACCTGCCATTTTCATTCAAAATCCTCTTAGGATACGTCATTTTATTCTATTTAAAAGAAGAAAGGACTCACTTTCTCAATAAAAAAACACGTACTTAGTAAAATGCCTTGTATGACGCAGCCGCCATTAAAAGCTGAACAAGTCAAGAAAAAAGTAGTTGAGACTTGAAAAAAAATGAAATTACACACAAATGAGCTAAAAAGAAACAAGGAAAGCAGCCACCACAAACATCCCACCTAATTTTTTGTGGAGGCATTTGGCCATGAAGTTTTTTTAAAATTTTACTTAGAAAAATATGTTTAGTTAATAAAACAGTGTTCATTCTAAATTATTCATAAAAGAGCTAATTATTTTGTGGTAATTTTTCTGCTCTCGAATTTGTGATTATTGACAAGATCAAATCAGGTAGAGATGTGAAGTAAAAAAACAAGGCTAAGTAAGTTGTATTCAAAAAAAAAAAAACAAGTCCAATATTCAAAAAATATTTTTCATTTTGAAAACAATAATACTTACACTTTCTTAAAAAAAGAAATTACAATGACACATGTCCAACTCTTTTCTGTTTTTTCTCAAAACATTCAAAAAAACACCAAATATATTAGGGACAAAATAAAGCATCAACGGGACAGAAATATTTATCCAATATTTAACTCTTTCACGTGATTATGTTTATTCGACAATATTTTGTCAGTTGATGATGAAATTATACGTCCAGAACATTAATTAATTAAATCAATAATATAGAGAAAGGAAATTTAAATGGAATTGAAGTTCAATTGCTTGTATTTTACCTAATTCGGAAAATATAATTACAAATTAAAGAAAATAATTATTTGTTCACGTCTCATTGAAAAAGAATTGTTTACTCTTCCCTAGATGGACACCATGGGGTCATGTCCATAGGATAGCTACCCAATACCCTCAAGAAAGATGTGAACTCCTGAACTTCAGCCAACGCATTCTGTGCCCTCACGTCCGCCATTGACGCTTCAAAATCTACATAGAACATGTATTCAAAATGCTTTGCGGTTCCCACATTTGCATCATCCACCAATCGAATCGGCCGGTTACGATGGGGCCGAGACTCGATCTTCGTCAAGCTGATATTCCTAAAAGCAAAAGCTGATAGCACCTTGAACAGCACGCTCGTTCCTTTGTCGTGTGCGAAAACGATGCTCGTTTTGAATGGACGATCGGTTCGGGGAATTATTGGTTCTCTGGCGAGCATCACGAATCGAGTCACGTTGCTTGAATCATCCTGGATTCCTTCGGACAGGATCTGTAGACCGTATAGTTCTGCGGCCCGTGCCGACGCGATTGCGGCTGTGTCACGGAGGTTGTTGGCGGCGATGTACTCCGCAGCTCCGGCAGTGTCGTCGACAGCTTCACGCACTACGTTCAGGCCGAGTTTTGTGAGAGTCAGCTCACACTGGGCTAAGGCTTGTGGATGGCTGATGACTCTGGTCAGGTACTCTTTACGAACACCTGGAAGAGCTAAGAGGCAGTGATGAACGGGAAGTTGGACTTCGCCGACTATGTGAAGACGGTGACGGAGGAGTAGATCGTAGTTGCGGTGAATTGAACCTCCAAGAGAATTTTCTACGGGGAGTACTGCACGATCTGCAATCCAAAGTTCCACTGCTTGAAACGCAACTTCAAATTGATCGCAAGGTATGGCTTCACATTTAGGATAAGCCTTTCCAGCAGCAGCTTCACTATACGCGCCGGGTACTCCTTGATAGGCTACGCGAAGCTGCGAGCCGTGCATGGGCGCAGGGGAGAGATCAGTAATTGTGAGCGGCTTGGGGAGATTGTTATCAATAGGAACGAGATCTAGAGATTTGTGTCCGTTCACTACAGTTATCTCACCAGCTCCACCTGTTTTCTCAGTATCCTGCTGCTGCGAAACAACCTTGCTCGCCAAAATAGCACAAGAGCTCTGCCAGTCAGCTCTTGACGCTCCGACATGGCCGGCGAAATTGTTGCTCGCCGGAATACCGTTTGTATTCACAGTACTAGCGTTTGTGTTGGCTGAGTCAAACCGGTACCCGCATTGGACGACGAGTCGAGCTGGGACGAACCGGTTGATCTGAGCCGGCGGTGGCGATGTTTGCTGGACTAAGGATTTGAGAGTTACACCGGATGATGGAGCAATTATATGCATTTTGATTGAATCTCGTGTAAATCTATAAAATAAAATGAATTGGATTGAAGCTTGTAGTTCTCTTTGAACGTGCAAGCTGAGAAATAAAAGAAGGGAAAAGGGGTTTATATATGAGTGGGTAGACTGGTAGGTAGGTATTGATGAAAACAGAAGACTTGAGAAAATGGTGGTGTGCGATAGTCGTTTGGTCAATCTTACACCTACCCCTGCCCCTTTTCCTTTCTCCTGCTAACTATTTTTCTCTATACATATAATAATAACAATAATACCTTAAGATAATATTATTTTTTGTATTTTATGTTTTCTTTGTCTGGACTTGATTTAAGCTAACATGTATAATTTTTAATTTGAATCTACACGTGTATATAGATGTTTATATTTATATATATAAATAAAAGCACTATAAATAACAATTCATGTAAGATACTGTTAAATTATTTTATCTTTTATTATGCATGACGTATGTAAAAAATATGTATATTTATTTAATTTAATATATATTTAAGTGTCTAAGAATACATATTTTAAAGGAAGGCATAAAAGACAATTGATCTCAAGTTTAAAAACAAATTTACGTTTTATGTCTACGTATTATTTTACTAGTGTTTACTTATAAATTTTGAAAATTTAATTGAAGTAAAATCGTATGTCCAAAAATGACTTTAAATTTAAAAAATAATTTAAAATTTTAACTTTAAAATCTGTGATCAAATGGAGGCTTTGTAAAATGCGCATATAAATATAAATTCAAATTTTTAGATTTATAGAATTATTTCCAACCACAATTTAAAAAACTTTTAATGTGTCAGATTCCAACTTCAAATGCTATGTACGGATGACCACATTATTAGTTTCTTTATTTGTGTGTGGTTGAAACGGATAGACAAATCGTGCTACATTTTGAATTTAGGTACTCATAATCATAATTGGATTTCCAATTCTAATTTTTTTTTTGGTCTTATAATTACAATAAAAAATATCCAAACAATTTTATTTTACTAATCATATACTTCATTTAAACTCAGCCTATGTCATCTAAAAGTAAATTCAACTTGAGTACATGTGAATGAGGCTTTAAGTCTTTATTATAAAAAATTAATTATATATTTTTATGGTGCTATGAACGGATTAAAACAAAGTATATATCAACTAAATATAAACTATATGTTGTAATATTGACCTTTGAATAAATACAAAAAATCTAAATCAATAATTTTAAAGGTACACAACAAAACAACTATTACATGTTTTAAAAGTTTGAATTCATAAAATTGAAGTCTTAAAGGCATTATTATCGAATGGTGATAAATTTCCTCTTTTTACTATTTTGATTAGCTTGCACGGTTATTTTAGGTTTAAAAAAGGGAAAAGATTATACTTTTTTGTAACCAAAAAACACTTAAATGTATAGTTTTCTCATGCCCTTTGCTCCTTTAATCACAATATATTCATTTTCTTTAGAGCCCCTTCACATTTACCTTTCCCTCTTGTAAGCTTTCATTAACTTTCTAACCACCAATTATTGCTAATCACTTTCCATTAAATAATAATCTCAACAACCTAGAATCACTTTTAACAACTATATTAGTTACTATTAGTATTTGGCTACATAGTAATTGGATGCACTAATATGTACTCCATGAGCTTCTACATTTCAAAATTTTTGTCATTGTAAATATGTCATCAAATAAATACGATATGTAGATATACATATTTAAGGATGTGACCTAGCTAGTAATCATTGAAATAGTTAAAACCGTGAGAAATATATACTAGGTGATTCTTCTCATTTGTTTCAATCTTGATAAACAAAATTACATAATATATGTTATTGATGAAAAACTTGACGCGAACATCGCGATCGTAGAATGAAATGCACTACATTAGTACCAACTTAAGGGAAAAGTTAATGCCTTCTACTCCACAAACTTAGAGGGAAACTTAAGGAGGTAAATGTACTACACCACAAACTTAAGTGGAAAGTAAAAGGTCGACTTTTATTATAACTTGAAAAAAGCTCAAATATTGTATCCAATTATAAAAATTAGTCATCGACGTCATTTGTTAATAATTAAATATAAAAATATATTCACCTTACATATTTAGCCATTTTATGCCCTCCCTCCCAATTTTATAAGCCAATTTCTTGATTTTAAGATACTAGATATGTCATAAAATAGGATAAAGATTCGGTCAAGTATAATTAGGTCAAGTGATATCTAGTGACCTTATAGATTTATGCTATGTGTACTGTAAAATAATTTATGGTTGAGATTCATTTTAATTATATATTCATTATAATAATAGCTATAAAAATAACAAAGTTATCAACCTTTTTTTTAAAAAAAAAAAAACTATCAAATAAAGCAATTAAGTATACCAAGCTAATATTTTCAAGAAAAAAAAATTAAGATTACGAGAATATGCGAACTTCCTGACTTTTTACCCGTTAAACTTCTTCGCGAGTAATTTCACTCATGCTTTCTCGAAATTCTGAAGTAATCTTCAAATATAGATCAAACTTAAAAACATTATTGAATTCTAAATAGTAATTCAATTAGAGAACATGATAATATATTTTTTTTAAAAAGAACTTATTTGGACGTTTTCAAATAATTATAAAAATATATTTATTAGATTCTTCAAAAGTGTTAAATTCTTTAAAATTAGAATAATTTTGAAATTCAATACAAGTACGAGGTTTGGCAGGTAAAAAAATCAAGAAGTCCGCATATTCCCGTCAGTCTTATTTTTTTCTTGAAAATATTAGCTAGGGTATACTTAATTATTTTATTTGTTAATTTAAAAAAATAAAAATAATTGACGGATTTGTTATTTTTATTATTAAAATGAATATAATTTAAATGAATCTCAACATAAATTATTATATAGTACACATGACATAAATATATAAGATCATTGAAGATTACTTGACCTAATTATAGTTGACCGGATCTTTTGTCCCAAAAAATATGTTCACTAGTGAAGATCAAGCTACTTGTGTAAAAGAATTTCATAAAGTCATTATTTAAATTTAAATTATTAATAACCAATCACTAATAAGAATTTGAATATACATTGATAAATTTATGAATTTAGAAATTTATTTAGAGCGATTGACATTCTTGAACCGTTTCTTTTAAAATTTTATAAAAGTTGTTAAAATAGCAAATGTCAAGAAGAAAAAAAGTATTTAAGCACGTAATGAATCTTGAAGTATTATTTTCGTTACAAAAGGAGGTTGTTCAGATGCTATACATTTTCTCCGACCTTAATATTGTGGGTTTGAGTTATCAAGAGAATAAAAAGGTTAAAGTTTCGAGGGATTTTTTTAAAAAAAAAGACATACTATTTTTGCATCTCCGATCTCTTATCAAATCCGCCTAAATTTGAATTAGTCATTCCTTATCACATTCGCCTACATTAGAATTACTCATTAATTGATCGATCAAGTTTGGTGAATATGTGGCTAAGACGATTCAAATGCAATCAATAAATTACGATTCGATTCGTTCAACATTTATTGTTATCAAAATAGGCTGGATGGAATTTAACTTAAAACAATGAAGTAAAACTAAAATTCTATTTTAATTTATCAATTACGAATAGTGTAAATTCTAACTTCTAGTGGTAAAGCATATAACAAGAGGATAATATTAATGTCAAATTTAATAATATTGTAGTCATACACATGTAATAAATGTATGCATGTACATACAATATCTTAATTTAATCAACTATTTTAACGTAAATGATAAAACTATATTCACACATGTCTATTATAAAACCTCAAACTATCACTATATGATTGAAACTAGATATAGTACCTAAATTTAATGTGTGGCTTAATTTTTCTTATACATTCTTACCTACAACCAAATAGTGCACCTTGCTAGCCAAACCCCATCTCCACTACCCCTAATACTATTTAATTAGTGACACTAATTATTAAAAGTTATGATTAATTTGGACTATTTGATTCACTAACTATTTAGGAGTCTTGATATTATATATGATGATTTAACACCATTATCTTTGTTGTCCCACCTAATCGAACTTGCCAGATTGATGGACTATGGTGATAATAATGATATCTTGTACATTAGGTTTTGATGTGTGGATTATATTTTATGTACACATATTTTTGTCTATGCACAAAATTTAGTTGATGTGTCGTATGCATCTTGTATTAATTAAAAATACTGAATTAAAGTGTTGAGTTTGAATTCTGAATATAATTTTTTATTTTATTAGAGACCATTTATTTCTTAAATGTCTTATAAGCGAAACATAGTAGAATTAATTGAAAATATGAGTATTGCATAACGTGTATTATTAGGTAGTGTACTTTATTATTTTTCACAATTCATTTTTGGGTCAAATTAGTAAAAAGAAAAAGGTGGTTAATAGTTGTTAAATGATTGTTGAAATTTACTTAGCAGTCAAAATTGTATTGTTTGGTCATGTTGCAGTTTCCCTTCCTTTTCTTGGAACATTCTTTTACTGAAGAGGCTCTTTAAAATATAGTATTATTAATAAAATGTTACAAAACGTGTCCATTGGGTCAATAATAACATTAAATTTTAACAAAACTTTGGATCAAATTGACCTGGACAAAACTTCTAGGAGCTTGCTTAGTTTTTTAATTGTCACTTGTTTTTGTTTTTTTTTGGTCAAAAGTCTAAGCGGTATCTTTTTCTTTCGTATAATATAGGTTAAAATTACAAGTCTAGGGAGCACGTGGGAATTGTCTATTTAATTTTCAGATTTTTTTTATAATCTTATTGCTTATTTTTTTCGTTCAAAATAAATGTTGCTTTAGAATTATAAGACAAATAATAATAATAATAATATTTTCAACTATAGCCTTATATTACAGAACCACTTGTTTAATTCTCAACGAAAGAAAAATCTAACAATAAGAATAATATAGTAATTTTTGTATTTGTATTTCTCAGAGGCGGATTTTCAATAAAGAGGTTCAAAATTTGTAGAAATAAATAGCCGAATGAAATTCAACATTTACTGTATATACATATAAACTTATTTTAACCATATATAAATAATATATTTTTCCGTCGAGCTCATATTTCTCTTGTTGGACCTACAATGAGCTAAGGGTGTGATTGGCCAGGTAAAAAGGAGAACATTTTTCATGAAAAAAATATCCTTTGAAAAATAAGTTAGTGTCTTCTATAATTTTTAATATTTAATAAGTAAATACAAAATATATTATTTTAAAATTACGTATATATAATTTATCTAAATATTATAGGGATGAGGAGTGGGCCTCGGGGAGAGTAGGGGTGTGATAGTCAAAGGGTAGGGTTTGGGGAGCGTTGGTTAAGTGCGAAAGATATAATAAAACATAAAATGTCACTTATATAGACTCGTTTATTATTTTTTATTATTTTTTAAAATTTTAATCAACAAAATATAAAAATTCAAAAAAATTTACTTATTTTGAACGGATGATACAAAATTTAGAATTTTTGATAGAAAATATTAAATGGCAGTACGCAAGTAGGCCCCCCATTCTCATGTCACGTAGTTTATTAGCTGTAAAATTAAATTCGATTTTGAAGAGTGTGCGTGCAAGGTTAAATTTATAGATAGGATAGGATTTTATAGCAATTACTACTATTCATTTTAGGGTGTATGTGTGAACCTGTTATCAACCAAGTTCAATCTAACGCGGACTATTAATGTTATACAAGTAGTTATTAGACTGACAAGAGTTATTGAGCCTAAAACGAGTAATAGGGCCAAGTTAATTTTAGATACGGATTGAGTGATTGACATGACATGAAATGGTTTCACCAAAAAGGATAGTGATATAAGAATTAGGGATTATGCAAATTGCGAGGAAGATATCTTGTCCTCTCATCTCCTTTACAAGGAAAAATAAGCTTCACAATATACATTTTCTTCGATAAATAAGAGATTTACGTGTGATAACTCATGAGTAAGCAAAATATAGTATCTTATAAATATAATCTCGATAAATATTCTAACTCTAGTAGAAATGAGATTTCATGGAGAACATATTCTTAAATATATTTGACAAATAATATATATTTATATATATATTTTATTTGTTTTTAAACTGAAGACTAAACTAATCTTATCGATATACGAATAATTGCTATATTAACTCAAAATTGTTTATTTCTTAGTACAATATTTGATCAATGCAAACCCCTTTTTTGGACTTTCATTATTCTCACATACAGCTTCATGCTTATTTAATTTCTAGTGAAGTCTCATATGAAAAATGATTTTATCGCTTTTAAATATTCTTTTTTAAATTATATTTGTAATTCTCGTTTGTCTAAATTTAGAAGGACAATATTATATCATACATGTGGTTGATACTTTGCAAGATATAAATGCAAATTGATATGAACACTAAGGTTAGTCATTTTAGAAGTGTTATGAGTTATGACTAATTATGTTTGGTAACAAACTTATTTTATCTTTTAAAAGGGGAAGGTGAAACCACGATTTTATAATGTTAATATAGAATGGTATCAGTATAATTTACTCATTTACTCAAAGTACTTAAAAGTAGTTGGACATCTTCACATAGTAGTTAACATGCGAGTAGGTAAAATTAAAGGATTGATTCAATTTCTTTTATGAAAAATTATATTATTCATATTTATAAAATAATAATAAATATTAAATAACTATTGACTTTTTCAATTATTTTTTTCATATTTTAAACCCTTCTATAAAAATTAAAATCATAAAAAAGTCCAATATACTCCCACGATTTTATCATGTGATGATTGCCTCTGTTAAATTGGTGGACACTATGTCTGTAGTATATGTACTATATACGATGCACATTATTGGGTGTTTATGGCTTATGTAAATGGATATCCAATTCACACTAATAAATACATTTGGCGAAATATAAATCCCTTCGTATGTTTTCTTTTGGTGAAATATAAATAAGCGCACAAACGAGTTAATTTAATTATAATGATATCAATATATTTAATATTTAATATTTATATTAAAATTCAATTCAATTCGTACTAAGAAATTCATACTAGAAATAGAACTTCCTAACAAAAATTAACTATCTCAAAATTTTAAAGTAAAAACGAAAACTATAACTTCTTCACTATAATTTCGGTTAGTTATTTGATTCTAACTATCAATAAAAGATAAAAGTAGACCATTTTACATAAATCTTATGGCAAATTTAAAACTTTATTTTCCAAAAAGAAAACAAATTTTGGTTTATGGAAATAAATCAAAAAATAAGATAGACTAATAAAATTAATTAACACGTGTCGCTCTTTGGCTTCTTCTGATCCTTTGTTAGATTTTATCGATCCAAACTAAAGGGTAACCACATAAATAAATACTAACAAATTCCATCGTCTTTTAGCGCCAAAAATATTAGAGGGAATCACCATTTTCAGAAACAGAGGAAAAACGATTTTACAGTATGTACTCCATAGCTGCAAGCTCTTTCTTCAGCCCAAAACTACCCAAGAATTTGCCTTTTCACAATCCAAACAGACCCTTATTTGCAATTGTTCGCTCTTCAAGTGTTGCCCAAGAAATCGATAAATCATCAGAGGAGCGGACGGAATCTCTAGGTTTAAAGGGTTTGGAATTTCCGGCGATAAAGGGGGCGAAGAGGGTGGTGCTGGTGAGGCACGGGCAAAGCACGTGGAACGCGGAGGGTCGGATTCAGGGAAGCTCCGATTTCTCAGTTCTTACTTCTAAAGGAGAATCACAAGCTGAAACTTCTCGACAAATGCTTATTGATGACTCCTTTGATATCTGCTTTTCAAGGTTTTATTCCTAATTTTTTTAATTTTCGTGAGTGATTTATGCTTATTTTACCAAGTATTACGATTGAAGTACTTTAGGGGTTGCCGGGTTGGGATATGATTACAACTTAGATAACTCTGCTTAAAGGCACTTTCACCAGTAAGAACTGTTAGTAAGTCCCACATTGGAAAAGGAATGGGCAATGGTCTCTTTAAAAATATTCCTCACCCTATGAGCTAGCTTTTGTGGTGAGTTTAAGATCCATTTCTTTAGTCTGTGACCATAAATTGTTTGATAATTTCACTTTTAGCTGATGCATGTAGAGAAAAAGAGTCTCTTGCTAGTCATTTTTATATTTCCAAAATGATTGACAGAGGTGGCCTGCATGTTCCAGTCCACTGCGTCGCTCAAAGAGGACAGCTGAGATAATATGGGGTGCTCGTGAAGAGGAGATCATTACTGATTCGGACATGAGGGAAATTGACCTATACTCATTCCAAGTCAGTTGTAGTTTACACCTCTGCTTTGTATTTTTCTCTTGGACTTGAAATCTGTCAATATGGCAATCTGCTTGCATGTGAACCACTCATGCTTCAGTGTGACTGACAGGACTATGCGTCCGAATCTAATGGTATTCCTGATGTGGAAACATATGTCTGCTCTAGGGCCTCCTGAAACATGAAGGAAAAGCTAAATATGGGGAAGCTTTTCGTCAATGGCAAATAGATGCACCAAATTTCATTATTGACGGTCACTATCCAGTGAGAGAGTTGTGGGCTCGTGCTAAAAGCTGCTGGGACAAAATCTTGGTCCATGAAAGCAAGTCTGTCCTAGTAGTTGCTCATAATGCAGTTAATCAGGCTCTTGTTGCAACAGCTATTGGTATGCTTACCTTAATGTAATCATAGTTTAATTTAAGGTTTCTAACATCTGCTAGCAGTCTGATCCTATCTTTTATATTTGTTTCACCATCATCAGGATTAGGAACTGAGTACTTCAGGATTCTACTTCAGAGCAATTGTGGGGTTAGTGTGCTGGACTTCACTCCACAAACTGAGGGCGGAAACCCAAGTATATGTCTTAATCGTTTAAATCAGGTATCCAATCTGGTAAACGCTTTGACTCAATCGTAGGTATTGAATGATGATATAAAAAGGTATGAAGGAAAAGAAAATTCAAATTCTCCTGCTAGTTATCTTAGTTGTGACATGAAGATTTGATGATCTGAAAAACTGCTGGTTTAGACAAGGAAGTTATGCCTAAAATATCTTCCTTTCATAAAGTTTCAAAAGCTGTAAAAAAAAATATTTATATACAATGATTAGTCCAGCCCTCTATCTGGATGCAAGAATGTACCACAACAACAACAATCATGCCTCAAAATCAAATCATAAGCTAGTTTACTCTGCTAAATATGAACCTCTATCCATATTGCTCCATTAGACTTATTTTGATCCAATATTCTAATTAGGCTCTCGACACTCGAGGCTGTCAGATTTATTTGATTGTCAGATAATCAAGGTCAACATATGACTTGTAGGTTCAATATTGTTTGATTCATTTTTTTTAGAACTACTTATGCAATCTTTGTTCTTTATGGCTTTATCTGGAGTTTGGACTTCAAGGATCTGGTTTGTAATATATCTGATTATCTTTTTGCTGTGGCTTAATTTTGGATGATGCAGACCCCAGGATCACCTGTAGCAGGGGGAAGTTCTGCAGGCAGAAAAACTAGCAAGCGGATTGTACTTGTTTGCCATGGAGTATCAGAGAGTGACCTAGAGGTATGCAGTAGGCAGTGGACCAATGATTCTATATTGCCAATAAACAGACATATTAGGTTCCGTGATTCTCATATCTGTGACATAAAAAAAGTTAGTAATAAGTCCGTTTGATCCTTATTGAAGTATGATTCTGCAAACCTGTCGTATAATTTTTGGTCTAAGACTAGTTTGAGTGCCACACATTCATTGGGTACTAGGATTTTGGGCTTCAGCTGATAGAAGAACCTTATCTATCCCCCTCTTGTGAGATCATTCTTGAGGATACCATCCTTATACACAATTGATGAATGGATAAATTAATATGAAGAAAGGCCATATACTGACCATTCCAATGACCTAACTTGAGATCACATAAATTTTCTAGAGGTGGAGAATGTACTGTCGAGCTTTGAAAATACTAAAGTCCGTCCACCTTTGCATTGTCTTAAGGAAAATCTACTCGCAATAGACTGCAGTTTCCTCTCTAATCAATAAAAAATTGATGGCTTCCACTTTTTAACTTCATGAAATTTAGTTTATCTTACAAGTACTTTCAGAACTACAAATAACTGTACTATTAGCTTATGGTAAGAGATATGGATGACACAGATTTTACTTCCGCAGATCATATTTCTGCTTGAGGATTTCTACATCTGTTTAAATGAAATCCCATCTTGGACGATAAAGCAGTAATTTATCAACCTGAGCACAGAGAAAGAGAAGGATGATATAGGATGTCAGAGGTTACTTCCACACAAATTAAGTAAAAGAAATGAAGAAAAAACCTGTGTTGGTTGGTTGGCTAATTTTGGATGTGTCAATGATGCTTCTAAATGGACATCCTCAGAGACATATGAAACTGAGATTGGGGTCTATGCACCTTATGAATGTTTCCCTGCCTGGTAAACTTGGCTTTCCATTTGTAGACTAGCGGAGTGTTCAGGCATGTAGCCATCTACTGTATAAATTCTGATTTGTCCTCGCCTTAGCTTCCAGATTTTTAGCCCCAATTCTGTTTAGCATGTTGGCGAGCTGTTCAAACTGCTCATTGTCATTTGGATATCCTTATCTGTTGCTTCGACCATTTTCTGCTCTTTCCTCATGGAAGTTGAAATTTGTACAGAGTAGTATGCCGTATACTGGAAATGGCCCCTTGAACATGCTTGGTAATATACAGGTAAGATGGTTCTCTTTTCTATAGTAGCATTCAGCTTCATTTGGGGGGTGTCACTACCTTACAGGATTTATTAAATTGGATGACAGGCCCAGAAAATAGCAGAGCTGCTTCTTGATCTGAAAGTGAATACCGTAGTCAGTGGAACTAAGATAGCATCTGTTGAGACAGCTGACACAATCACCAAAGTAGGACCACTCAGATAGTATGTCGATTGACAGTCTTTTATATTAAGAGCGTTAGTTTTCTTAACACAAACATTTACACTGAATTTTATAGGTTCAAGAAGCTGCTGACTGCCTTGGAGCTGACTGTATCCCCCGCTATGTGGAAATGAAGCAGATACCAGATCTAGATGTTGAAAGTATTCTTACGCAATCAAAGAAGGTAACAGACATGTTCCTGATTTCCTAAACTGAAACAAGTTGATGAATTTACTTAGAGGTTTTGTGCAAAACATTCTTAATATAACCATTTTCCGAAAAGACACATTCTTAAGATAACAATATAAGGATGCATTGAGATTGCAGAATTTAAATTTCGGAAGCCAAAGTCGTACAAATATTCTTCTTGATTTGCTCTGACTAAATCCTGCATAAGATGGTGTTTCAACTTGTATTACTTCCGCGTTCTAGTTTGAAATATTTGATGATTTTCATACTTAAAAGTTCTCGATTTCCTCTGCAGGATGCATCAGGATTGCAAAATCTCTCTTCTGGTTGGTTAAATAGATTGGAAGACGACATAACAACATCTTTATGGGACCAATCTGAGAAATCATGGAAACATCTATTGTATGAACTATCCAAAGGTTCTGACCAAGACAATGTAGTCATTGCTGTTGGCCATCCTGCACTTCATATCGCGATGATGGGACACTGTCTAAATCTAACAAAGGAATGGTTGGGATCGTTTCATCTCAATGCAGGAAGTATTACTGTTATCGATTTTCCTGATGGACCCTCAGGGAGAGGAGTTATCCGTTGCATAAATTGTTGGGCTTTGTGGAGGCTTGTGAGCCGGCCCGACCCATTACTGAAACCCTAGGTTAACTATTTGGTTTTCCTATAAATATGATCCTTGTATTTGTAATTCTTAAGGAGCACAAGTGAAATAAAATCCTCTTGTTACAGTCGTGGAGTAGGGAAACCGAACCACGTTAAATTCTTGTGTGTCCCGTTTGTGTTCCGTTTCTCTTTTCTCTAGATTATTTGTGTGTGTTGTGTGTTTAATTCCCAACAATTGGTATCAGAGCGAGGTTTCAACAACACTGTAACACAAATTGTGAGAAATTGTCACCTAGGGTTCTTGTGTGAAGAACTGTGTGCAGGAAGGAGTGTGCCGCCGTTCGCAAGCTACAGCCGTGCAAGACGCCGTTAAGGGAATTGCCGAAGGTGTGTGCGATTTTTTTTTGTGGTGCAATATTTCTGACGAAATTACCAAGATCTGAAATTAGTTGTACCGAGTATCTCATTTAGTCCTTTGAGATGACAGAAGATGGGAAGTTCCGAATTGAGAAGTTCGATGGTACAGATTTCAGTTGGTGGAAGATGCAGATTGAAGATTTGCTGGTTCAGAAAGATTTGGACGTAGTGTTGGGTGACAAGCAAGGAAAATTGTCTGATGCAGAGTGGGCAGTTTTGGATCGGAAAGCTATGTCAGTTATCCGACTCTCGTTGACCAAGAATGTTGCGTTCAACATTCTTAAGGAGAAGACAGCGAAAGGCATCTTGGAAGCCTTGTCTAACATGTACGAGAAGCCATCTGCAGCAAACAAAATTTTTCTGATTAGAGAGTTGGTGAACACAAAGATGAAGGAAGGCAGTTCAGTTACCGAGCACATCAACTCATTGAATTCGATCTTAGCCAGACTTTTGTCAGTTGGCATTAAGTTCGATGATGAAGTTCAAGCTTTACTACTGTTATCATCATTGCCTGACAGTTGGTCCGGAACGGTTACAGCAGTTGCCAGTTCAGTGGGACCTAATGGATTCACCTTTG
The DNA here is from genome assembly GCA_032847665.1 of Solanum chilense. Lineage (NCBI taxonomy): Eukaryota > Viridiplantae > Streptophyta > Magnoliopsida > Solanales > Solanaceae > Solanum > Solanum chilense. The sequence goes on along the minus strand of CM064968.1, from coordinate 53,415,368 downwards.
AGAAGATTCGTGATCTCGTTCTTGGCGAGGATGTCAGAAGAAGGAGTTCTGGAGAATCATCAGGTGATATGCTAAACGTCGTCAGAGACAGAGGAAATAACAGAGGTAGTGGGAGCAGGAACCGAAGAAGGAGTCAGTCGAAGGCTCGGGATGGCTCAGGTGTAACATGTTGGAACTGCAAGGAGGTGGGGCATTTCAGGAATCAATGCCAGAAAGACAAACAAGTCAACATTGCAGAAGACAGCGCCAACGAGGATTTGTTTATCTGTTGCGCGGAGAGCAATGTGGATTCCTGGGTCATGGATTCTGGTGCTTCTTTTCACGCTACCCACAGCAGTGAAGCATTGCAGAATCTGGTTATTGGAGACTTTGGAAAGGTAAGGCTTGCAGACGATAGAGCTCTTGATGTTACGGGCATGGGTGACATGGTGCTGAAGACGCCAGTCGGTTTCTGGACCTTGAAGGATGTCAGAGTTGTTCCAAGCTTGACGAAAAGTTTGATTTCTGTTAGGCAGTTGGATGAACAGGGACATCATGTGAAGTTCGGAAATGGGCAGTGGAAGGTCGTGAGGGGCAATCTTGTCATGGCTCGTGGAACAAAAAGAGGATCGTTGTATATTGTCGGATTACCGTCTGAGGGAGTGACCGTCCCAGTTCAGAAGAAAAACAAAGTCCGGTTCACAGAATCTCGTGGGCAGAAGAAGGTTGTCTTTGCAAGAAAGAAACCCAGAGCCACAGGTCAGATTCAGGATGAACGAGCAAGGAAAGGTTCAGGAAGACCAGTCAGAGGCGTTTGTGGCAGTGGGAGCACCGGCCGTGCTTCAGCCAAGGCTCCTAGAAGACAGTGGGTCAAGAGAACCAGTATTCCAGCTGTTGATACGTCTCCAGAAAATTTCTTGCTGAGTATGGAGAGTGTTTGTTCTCAGGGAGTTCTAGGATCCGGCAGTTCGTGTCTCAAGTGGGAGCCGGTAGGGACCGAGGACGAGTCAAGGGCAGTTTCAGCCGTGACTGATGTGTTGAAGCTTCGGGGAGCTTCAACGGGCCTTTCAGTTGACTGATGAGAAGGCCGCTGTAGCAGGAGAGAGTTGAAAAAGATTACTAGACATACAAGTGTTCTAAGTGGATGGCAGTTGAAATTCTTCAAGCCTCCAAGTGGGAGATTGTTGGGCTTTGTGGAGGCTTGTGAGCCGGCCCGACCCATTACTGAAACCCTAGGTTAACTATTTGGTTTTCCTATAAATATGATCCTTGTATTTGTAATTCTTAAGGAGCACAAGTGAAATAAAATCCTCTTGTTACAGTCGTGGAGTAGGGAAACCGAACCACGTTAAATTCTTGTGTGTCCCGTTTGTGTTCCGTTTCTCTTTTCTCTAGATTATTTGTGTGTGTTGTGTGTTTAATTCCCAACATAAATTACACAGCGCATCTAGGAAGATGGTCAATTCCTATTACTAGATCAACACAAGCGGATGAAGAATACTGAAGCGTGAATAATATACATACTTGTTGTATTGAGACGATGTTAATCAACGTTACAGTTCAGAAATATATCAGCTGAGTCCATGTAATAGCTTGATGTTTATGCCAATGTTACAAACATTGAACTATTGATCCAATGGACATTTATTTTCTGATGTGGCGCCACGTGGACGTTATGTAAGACGAGTTGCCTGACGTGGCAACCTACTTGTGTTTTCAAAACCATATTTGATGTTGAAGGATGAAATTCCAGTAGAAGTGTGTCAAATACTTTGAATCATTCTGAAATTAAAAATAGTATATTATGTTCATATTCATTTTATTTATATAGTTGTTGACATCACAATTTAATTCATTAATTAGCTATCAACTAAGAAAAAGTAAAAACCAAGTAGCAATTTTTCCAGAAAAAGATATGCTAAACTTATCTATCAATTGAGCAACAAAATTTTAATTATATACTACAATTGGCCCTACCACAAAAAAAAAGGTTCATTCTTCTAAGCAAGATTTAAATTAATTAGAATTCAATTTATTGGAGCTCTGAACACTGATCGAACGTGCAATGATCTCAACTCAAAAGTCATATAAGTTAAAAACTAAAAGAATCGGCTTAAAATATTGTTAACTTATTTGTTTTAGAAAGTCAAATATATTCTCTTTTTGTCGATTTTGACTTGAAACGGGGAATTTTTAGATGACAAACAATTCCCCTTCTTCTTTTTTCACCCGCATTCACGCCAAGAAGTTCTAAACTTCTAATTAAGAATAAATGAATAATTATCCATTCGCAAAGAAAGGATAAAATAATTTAAAGATGTTATACATTTCCCTTTTAAATAAATAAGTATCAATTAGAGACGATTTCTAAGAACCTTATAGATTTAATCTTTTTATTTTTTAAAAAAGTCAACTTTCTTCAATAATATTATAATTTCTGACTTTGGGATACATTAATGGTGATACAGAAAGTGTATATTATATTGTTTGATTTTTTGCATGTTTTCTTTTTATTTCGTAATTAGAGATGGAAAAATAATAATAATAAAAAGCATAGCACTTCACATGTTGCCAGTAGATGAGATGTCCGTTTAGCTTTCTCTTTGTTAGTTTAATTAAAATTTTATTTTTTTAAGTAGAAAAAAAATATAGAAATAAGAGAAAAAGTCTATGTACATGCACGAAGACTTGTACTCTTTTTTTATTAGTCAATTTGATAAAATATTTCGTACATGAAAAAGAAAGAACACCTCTTAAGATTTAAAATTTTGGAAATAAATTAATTATAATGAAGTCAGTATGACAAACAAATTATAATTAATTTTTTCTCCTTAAATAGTTGTTAAGTCATGTCAAATATTGGATTTACAAAATTGTAAATTGCGGGTCTTCTGTTTCTTGTAACTTCACCACAAAACATGCTTGATCTAATATGGCTTATTTTGCTCACAAGAAAATATAACAACTAATTAAATATGATTAACCAAATTTTTGTTAATTAAAAAATTAAGCTACTTGCTGGATTCTTCAATTCATACTTTAGCTTCCTCCCCAACTAGGTTCTTCCATTAAAAAATCTTAATTTTTTTAGGTGAAATTTTTAGGGATTATTCATATATAACGTAAAATATGATCTTTTAAGTTACATTAAATGTCTTATAGTATAGCAAACCTATTAGACTCGAATTGGATGCCATCTCATACAAAAAAATAATAATCAAGAAATATACTTAACTTTTTAAAAAATAATAACAAAATACAAACAGTGTCTTAAAGGGAATATTTAAGCAAATCAATCATAAGTGAAACTTAGTTAGTTGACATAATTTATACTTTATAGTATAAAAAAATAACTAAATTTACATTGTTAAAGTATGTAAGTTAAATTAGACAATGAAAGGCATGGGTTTTAATTTTTTTTAAGCATGCCACTTGACTATTTAGTGATGAATATTAAATACCTACCAAATTGATTAATTAAATTAAAATAATACTTATAATATTTTTCTTGGAGTCTGAGAGAATATCTCGATATGCTGTAAGGTAAAAGTGAAAGGAATTTAATCTCCTTTAGTGTATGATCTTTTATTATTCGATTATAATAATTTTTCAATGAATTGCCTGCACGTTCTAGAATAGTTTTCTTCCTTACAAACGGAGTGCTCTTGTACGATAAAACAAACACCTTTTTTGTATCTCTTATATAATTTTATATTTATATTAAAAAGTTATTTAATACGTATATTAATATTTAATAATGTTTAAATTCCAACTCCGTCTTTTATTAGAATCCATTATTTTAATAGCATTCCATTACAAAAATTGTGGCAGGTTGATTGTGTTGATCAAACCCTACATTTGCAGCGTTTTAACCACGAAGAAATGAAGTTAATTAGTTAAATAATTAAGTTGGGATTTTATAAAAGTAAAACATGTGAAATCAACAAGTACTTCAGTTTTTCTAACACATTGATAGTGACAAATGTCTAATTAAAGTGCTTGGCTGCCAAACAAAATGGGATTGTAATATTAAAAGCACAAATTAGTTAAATGATACTTCTTTCCTTTCTTTTCTGTTATCGTAGTTTCCTTTTAAGTTCAACCGTATGAATTTTGATTAAATTTTTGTTTATTATATTGATTTGAACAAAATTGTAAGTTATATATATTTTGTTATAGTTTTTAAATATCTAAAATTCTATTTTAAAATATTAAATTAATGTAATTTAATTTTAATTTCAAAAATTAATTAAATTAACTTTTGAAAACATAACAATTAAAACGAAACGGACGAGTAATAATATAGTCGTTTTCTTTTCTCGAAACAAAACCTAACCCAAAAAACATGTTGTTAGTGGAAGATCCAAGGAATATTAGACTAAGGGCCTGTTTGGCTCAGCTTTTAAGCTGGTCAAACTGACTTAAAAGCTGGTTTTTGACTTATTTGACTGTTTGGCAATACTCAAAACAGCTTATTTTAAGTTAAAAAAAAACTTATTTTAAGCCAAAAATTAAAAGCTGGGGTAGGGGTGCTTTTTTTTTTTCTTCTTATAAGCTGTTTTAAGTTGACCGTACTTTTACCCTTTTGCCCTTAATATTTTTATAGAATCCCCAAATTACCCATCCTTACCCTCACATTTTCTTCCATTTTTCCATTTTTCCTTCTCACGCTTGGCACATATAACTTAAATAAAAATTTATATTCCTCTTATAAATAATTTGTGATAATAAAAAAATATGTGAATGATAGATAATTATTATTACCTATGGATGAAACTAAAATAAATCTTAAATCGTTCTTTGATCTATTCAAATTAAATATCTTTAAAATCTATAATAAGTTTATATTCCTCTTATAAATAATTTGTGATGAGAAAGAAATTGTGAATGATAGCAAAATATAATTATTTATGGCTGTAAAATATAAATTAATTAACTTTTATTATGTTAACAGTTTTAAGGGTATTTCAGACATTTTGATTTAAAAAGCTATTTATCAGCACTTATTTGCCAAACACATCAACAACTTTTTTTTTAACTTCAGCACTTTTATCCAAACACATAACTGCTTATTTTAAAAATAAGTTTCAGCACTTTCAAAAGTACTTTTTTAAAGCTGCTTTTATTAAGCCCATCCAAACGGGCCCTAAATACATTGGACAGCTACAAATTGTGGACCATATATGTATGTGACAAGTGATTCAATAACTGAAATTTGACTTTGAATTCATCATTTTATCTTCTTCTTGCTCTACTTTCAAACTAATTTTGATAGACAATTTTTTTTTTGATTTTTTGAGTTACTATATGATTTTTGTATTAGTAGATTTATGAAAGAGTTTTACATTAAAAGAAGATGGTCTCGTTACTGAGCCCCCTCAATGAAGTTGAGTCAAGTCCAAAATCTGTTTGAGCTTTTATATTTTGAATTTATTTTTTTAATTAAACGATTCTTTATGATATCTTTTTTTATCACTTTTTTTTTATGGGGATAGGGGGTGGGGGGTGGGGTGGATACTCATTAGTGTAACATAACTACTTGTTCTTTAGGTATTCCCAGTTAGGGTTTTGTTAGAATCAAAACATTTTATTCTTTCTTTTGTCCTTTCCAATTTTAGCTTTTTTCCTAAACCATGTCGTTTTGGACCTTAACATATCAGTATTTTTCCCTTTTAACAAATTGAAAAGGGCAAAATCTACCTTTAGAATTCGAAATAATTTATATACATTTTATTTGACTATTCGTTAATTATATCCTTATCGTTATAATTTTAAGTATAATTTTATCCCTAATTTCATAAATAAATACGTAGCAAGCAATTAAATGACATACCAGCGGCCCCTAATTTTAAACAATAAAAATAACACTACACACACATTTAAGATGTTAAATATCAAGTTATAAACAAACTTTTTCATATTAAACTACTTATAGCATATTATTATCAAGTTATAGCATATTAAGAAATATTATATTATTCTCATTAATTTTTTAAAATAATAATTAACTTATTTTAATAATTCAATTACCATATTTAAACCAATGTAATTAATTACACTTATTATTTTAAGTTACCTTTTTTAAACAAAACTCTTAATTAAAGTTATTTAAATTAAATATTATTTAGTTACCTTTTTTAAGATAACTACAAAATTATAGGGTTTTTATCAAAATTTAAAAAAATTACAGTTTTAAAACTGTAAAACATTATTTAAAAAAAAAAAAAATTCTATTCCCCAAAATTTTTGTTCTTCCCCATTTATTTTCAAAATCATTACAATCGCACGCCTCTCAAAACCTTTCAACATTTTCACTTGCTTTCACCATTTTAGCACGCCTAATTCCTCTCTCAAAATTCCATCTCTCTTAACATTATTCTTCAAGAATTCTCAAATAGTTCCATTCAAATCTTAATTTTTAGCACTCAAATCTTTAAATATTGAGATAAACAAACCGTACAATGGCTAAAAGAAGCAAAGAAACCCCAAGAAAAAGTAGAAGATTGAATGAAGAAGCAAGTTCGGACGATTTTCATGCTCCATCTTTCAAAATTTTATCACAAACACAAAATCCAAAGGAAGATGAGAAGAAGAGAAAAGGGAAAGAAAAGAAAAAAGAAGATGAATCTGAGAAAACGACTAAAGAAAGAGGAAAGAAAAGGAAAGGAAAACAAATCGAGGAATCATCAGAGTCTGAATCTGATTTTGTGGAAGAGTTGATAAAATCAAAATCCAAAAAACCAAGAGCAGAAGAAGAAGAAACAGATAAACACAAAAAAAGTTCAAAGGTTAGTAAAAGTTAATTTTTAAATATTTTTTTATGTTCTGTTATTTTTTTTTTCCTTTTATTTGGGTATAAAATAGTTAAAATACAATTTTTGTGTAAAATAAATAATGTAATAATTGTTTATGATTCCATATATGAAATTTCTGTTTAAATAAATATTGTTTTTTTTATGTATGATTCACCGTATGAATTGTGTATGATAAATGTATAAATTGTATATGATCCACTATATGAATTTTGTATGATTCACTGTATGCTTCACTGTATGATTCACTGTATATATAACATGTGTATGAATTTTTTTTATCAAGTTTTTGGGTACTGTTTTCATTATATTATATATTTTTTCATTATATTATATAATTAGAAAATTATATAGGTTAAAATTTTATGATAACTGTATGAATTGTGTATGATTCACTGTATGAATTTTGTATGATTCACTGTATGAATTTAGTATGATTCACTGTATGATTCACTGTATATATAAAATGTGTATGAATTGTGTATGATTAATGTATGAATTTTGTATGATTCACTGTATGAATTTTGTATGATTCACTGTATGATTTACTGTATATATAAAATGTGTATGACTTTTTTTTTGGCAAGTTTTTGTGTACTGTTTACTAGTAATATTCATAATTAGTTATCCTCAAATGGACTTTGGCGTTGTCAAAATCGGAGAGAAAGATTTTTTTCACATAATGAGTCAACCGGGCAGGACGGGGTAAGACCTTTTTTTCAACTAAATATTATGTTTTTGAGTTGCAGTGATATATGTATGTTTTCTGTATGTATATTTTATGTATGAAATATGTGTGAACAGTGAACGAATTAGATATGTATTTTTTTTTAAACAGCATATTAATACAATTACAGTGATATATGTACTATTGCAGTGATATATGTATGTTTTCTGTATGTATATTTTCTGTATGAAATATGTGATATATGCTGTTTTTTGTATGTATGTTTTCTGTATGAAATTTGTGTGATATATATATGTTTTAGTATGGTTATTTTCTGTATGAAATATGTGTGAACAGTGAATGAATGAGATATGTATTTTTTTTTTGTTAAAAAAGCATATTAATACAATAATGTATTATCTTCGAAAGAAGGCAAAATACTCCCAAAATGTCACTTCTTACAGTACTGTTGATTGTTGGTTTATGGCATGGGTTGATAACATTGAGAAACAGTGGAGACAATCACAATGTGACATGAGATGCATATCACCGGACCATGATGTTGGACAATGCATTAGAGGATATAAGCTGCTTGCTAACATTCCGTAGGATAAGGTTGATGAAGTAATCATCCCAGTCAACATCAATGACAAATTCCACTGGTTTCTTGTTGTATTCCGAATCAAAAGTAGATGTCTATATGTATATGATTCGATGATGGGAGGATCTGTTCATTCAAGGAAAGTCAAAGAAGCCGTTGATAAGCTTGCAACCATGATTCCTTTATTTCTGACGAGCACAGGTTTTTATGGCAAAAGGCTTGATTTGTATGCGAATAATCTCCCGGATTATCAACAGAAGTCTCACTCTGAACCTCTAAGTATCAAGAATGTTACACATGTTCCTCAACAAGAAGAAAGTTCAAAGTATGTATATTTCTTACATTATTTTTTTATTCATTTTAAATTGAAATTGCTAATATTCATTACAATTTTTTTTTTCAATTTGTTTACAGTGATTGTGGTTTATACACATCTCTATTTGCCGAATACATGAGCAATGGAGTTTTTGATATGTCACATATTGATATTGATTCAACATATCATCGTCAAAGATATGCAACATTACTTTGGCATTATGATAAATCAAAGAATGATGAAGGCGCAATCAGTGAAAGTGAAGTTACAGGAACAGTTGCTAGCAAAAAGGGTGGACCTCGAACTCATAAAGAACAAGTTATGGACACCACCAATTATCATACTCCAAAATTCCGTATCAGGAAGTAGAAATCTTCATGGCACATAGATAATTTATTTGAAAGACTTTTTTTTTTTTAACTTATGAACAATTTATGTATTTTCCCAGTTTTTTTATTAAGAATACTTTGATGGTTTTATATAAATTATTACTGATTATTACTAAATGTGTCTCACTTATATTAATTATATTACTGGTATGAATACTGTATGAAAAATGTATGAATTATATCATACAATTATACATTAATAAATGTGTATCACCATCTTACATACATTATATGAATTATGAATGTCATATTAAAATTTGATATATAGTACATAGTATGAATTATATTACTGGTATGAATACTGTATGAAAAATGTATGAATTATATCATACAATTATACATTAATAAATGTGTATCACCATCTTACATATATTATTCATACCACTAATATACATACAATTTGTTTCTGTTTTTATTTTAATTTTGACTACTGATGGTTTTATATAAATTATTATTGATTATTACTAAATGTGTCTCACTTTAACATATATGAAACTGTATGAATCATGTATGAAAATTATATGAATTATGAATGTCATATTAAAATTTGATATATAGTACATAGTAATGATATATGAAAAATATATGAATTATGACAAATTATAAAAAATATTTTTCAAAATACAAACACAAACAAATTGTATGTACATTACTGATATGAATAATGTATGAAAATTGTATGAATACTGTATGACATTTGTATGAATATTAATATTATTCAATAAAAAAACATTTATAACAATTTAATGCCTCAATAACACAGATTTAACATTACGACATCATTGTTTTTGTACAGGATAATTTGAACAAGTCTTCCTATTGTGTCCAACCTGATGGCATCTACTGCATGTGCTTTTTGTCTTCTTGAATTTCACATCTGCGAATCCCTTCCAACGTTCAAGTTTAGGTCTTCCTGCTGCTCTTTTTGGACCAGGCGGCATCAATTTAGGATCTGAAATATAACTTGGTATATCCCATGTACTCTCGCACGGGATAGGCTCGACAGGAATGGCATAAGCATCTTTGAAATTCTCGAGGCTATAAAAAGCAGAACAGAAATCATACAAAAATAATACAAATTTCATACACAATTTAATACTCAATTACTACACTGTTTATACGCTATTGTAATTTACTAAACAATTATTACATTGTTTATTACACACTTAATACCATTTTATACAAAATTAATACACAAATCATACAATGTTTTACCACACATTTTATACAGTTTGTACAGAAAATAATACACACTTTATACATATTTTAATACACAATTACCACACTGTTTATACACTATTATAATTTAATACACATTTAATAAATTGTTTACTACAAAATTAATACACAAATCACACAGAATTATATACAAGACACTTGTATATACAATAACAAAAATTTAAATCAATACAAAATTTAAACAATTTTTATACATACTGCATACTACACAACTAACTACTACATACAATCTAAAATACAATTTCATAGTCATTTATCCAATTTAATATAAAAAATAATATACAGATAATTCAATTTCATACTCAATTGATTTTCGTATATATTGTTCATACTTTATATATATACATTAAAAATACAAAATGTATACATTGTTAATATAAAATTTCAGATAATGTTCTAATGTTTCAAAAACAAAAAATTTTCTAAATTTATCAAAAAATTTAAAATATTAAATTTTAACCAGTAATCACATTTACCATCAATCTTCGTTTTAATTTACACATGAAAATACATTTAACACTACGAAATTTTTATTAGTAGAAACACCGAATTAATGTTTCAAAAAAAAAATATATCATTTTAACATATGCAATATAACACAGGGAAAAAAAACGACACATTACTAAAATATAAAAAAAAAACTAACCTGATGAATTCCATTTGCCACCATGTTTAATTAAAATTGACACAAATTTCTCCATCAAATCAAATCTAAACTTTTTCAACCTTCAATTTTGATTTTTTTTTGAATATAGTCAAATTTCTGGAAAAAAAATTTAAAACCCGTTTATGGAAAGAAAGATAACAGAATAGAATTCTTTTAGGATAAAAAATCAAAAAAAATTACCATTAAAAACGGATTTCGCTAATTAAGGTTCATATCTTTAATTAACATATTTAAATTCCCTTAAAAAGTGCAAATTTGGTTATCAGTTAAAAAACAGTAACTACATTCACGGTAGTTATCCAGTTTTTATTACTAATTTTTAATTTTTTTTTTCTTCCTGATTTAACTGAATAAATATTTAATATATTTTAATTTAAAGAAATGCTATAAGTTGATATATTATATGTTATTGAATGAAAATCAAAATCTTGTGCCATAACTTGATAATATGACTACATAATATGCTATATACCTAATTTACCACTATTTTTTTTAAAGAATTCATACCTGCCCATGTATATGAGAATATATTTGGCCCTTTTCCGTATTTTAATTTTGTTATTTGACGAAGAATTTATTTATTTTTCCAACCGTGTATGTTAATTCACTCTCTTTTTATTGACTGGACAGTGACGTGAAAGTAGTAGTTAAAAAAATTAAATAGATTCATGGGGGTTACAAAAAAAAAGGAATTTAATTAATGTTCCTTTTCCCACCTGCAACTGCATGCACTATAAATTTATGCTTACCAATACATAAAAAAAAAAAAACTACTTATTCCACTAAATGTCACAATAAAGATGATAATAAAATTAAAAGAAAACAGTTACAGTAAATGTAAATGAAAAAGAAGAAGATCGAAAAGGGATATAGAAGATAAAATTAACTCAAACTAATTCCTTTAATTAGTTTCTAAATTATATATTCGTTTTAAATTATTTATCGTAATTTATTTTTTACACGTTCCTTGAAAAAAAATTATTCTACTATTAAAGTTTTGTTGAGTGGGAAATGGCGTTCTTCTATATTGCTCGACTTTTATCGTTGAAATTTTCTATACAAGACTTAATCATGAGACTTTGTCGTGTAGAAAAAAATTTACACTTAATTCTTTATCCAATAGTACAATTTTATTTTTTTTTAAGATGCACCCACAAGTCAATTTTTTTATTTTTATTTATCCCCTTGGAATCATTCAATGATCGTCCAAATATTTACTAGTATGCAAACAGTTAATATTCCAGAAACTGACAATTTATTGCTTTTGAATCAAACAGTTAGAGATTTTTTTTCTAATAAAAGTCCAAAATATTTTTTATAAGAAAAGGGTTACACACAATGAATGAAGTAAAACAATCAACATGGTAAATTTCCTTAACCTTCATTTGAGAAAAAGGTAAAGTTCAAAATATAGTAATAGAATCAAGGTAAATTTTAATAATATTACGAGTGTATAATTCTTTGACGAGATGTATTTTACTAAAGCACATATTAATCCATCATTAGTGCTTAAAATAAAATTACAAGAGACAATTGCATTCGAGGTACAGTCTAGTAATCAATGAATAATCAAAAATTTTAAAGTTTCATATTTAAAATTTAATCGAGACAAAAAAAGATTAGCTGATTTTGATTATTTATTCTAATCTTCATATATATAATAACCTGATACATATTGCTAATGAAAAATAATAGATATAGTGTAAAACTAATTGAGATACACAAGAACCCTTACAAAGAGAGTTGACCATTAATATGAAACTTCTACCACAATTCCACTTTCATCCATCTTAATTACTCCACTACTAATCTATGGTCCTTAAATTAATTAATTTTTACGTTAGTAGTATCTCAGATGAACTGGCAAAAGAGAATTAAATAAATATAGTCCTTAAATTAACAAATTAGTCTTAGAGTTTCTTCTTTTATTTCCCATTTTTGCCCTTCTCCTAAATTGCAAATTTAAGGTGAGAGAGAAGAAAAAAAAAACATTAGAATCATATTTAATACTCCTACCTTACATGGGTTGTCAGTTGAAGAGGATTTATAGTTCCTTCTTCTTTTTTATTTCCTAATTTGAATTAAATTCCAAAAACAAATCCTTCCAAATCTCTATTTTATTTCTTTCTATATACATATATATATATTATAAATAAAATAAAATAGCCATAACTCCTCATTTTTTCCCCCTTCAGATCCCTTTTCTTCTTCTTGTAACCAAAAAAAAAATTAAAAAAAAATGAGAGATTTTGCTTCTTGTTTCAATGAATATGCTGTTCAAGTTTCTGATAATACTTCTTGTTCTAGTTACTCAAACTCTGCTTGTATCCCTCCTTCTATAATTCCTTCCGTACAAAACACTGTGAATTGTTTGTACAAAGTCAATTTATCCCATAAAAAACATGTGTTGATCACAATTTCATGGTGCAAAACAAATGTAACACAAGGCTTAAGTGTACACTTTGGTGATGATCATCCAAATGTATTCAAACTCAACACGAATACGCGTCTTTTTAGGAAGAAGAAGGGGAGTAAATCAATGGATTTGGATAATTTTAAGGTTGAAATCATTTGGGATTTGTGTGGAGCTAGGTACTTAAGTAGTGGTCCTGAACCAATTGATGGATATTATGTACTGATCATAGTTGATTCACAACTTGGAGTTATTCTTGGTGATATGGCTGAAGAAGCATCGTTAAGGAAGTTGAAAATTGGAATTCCAATGGCTAAATTTTCATTGGTATCAAGACAAGAACATTTTTCTGGTAATACAATTTATTCAACTAAGGCTCAATTTTGTGACAATGGTAACCTACATGATGTTTTGATTCGTTGCAACGGCGAAAATGATGGATTAAAACATCCTGTTTTGTCAGTTTATATTGATAAGAAGATGGTGATTAGAGTTAAAAGATTGCAATGGAACTTCAGGGGAAATCAGAGTATTTTTTTGGATGGATTGCTTATTGATCTAATGTGGAATGTTCATGATTGGTTCTTTAATCCAGCTTCTGGTATTGCATTATTTATGTTTAGGACAAGAAGTGGAATGGATAGTAGATTGTGGCTAGATGATAAAGACAAATTCCTCATCAAAGATCAAGAAAAAATTGAATTCTCATTGTTGATCTATGCTTCTAAGACCACATAATAATCAAAAGGTTCTTGTTTTTTTTTTAAATTATTTACATCTTGAAAAAAAAAAAGTTTGATCTTTGATAGATTTGAAATTGTATATTGAACTTTTAATAGATTGCATGTACTTGTGTTTTTCTTTCTGTGTTAATTGTTTGACTAATTTTGATTTGCGCTGTGTAGAGTAGACAAAGAGTTTTAGTTCAATTATTTTCTTTGTCCACTTAGCCTTCAAAGATTAATTTTTTTTTCCAAGAGAAAAAAAAAGAAGTGAAATTTTTGAGAGACATGTTAAGGGAATCATACACACATGTTTGAGTTAGGTGAGTTTTCTTCCCTTAGCATAAGGCAATCAAATTGAGATTGCCAGGTAGGTTCAAACAGATTGGATGTTATCTTTATTTAGATCTTTAATGATAGCCACATTCATGTAGGCCCTTTTTTACCTCTTTCTTTTTTTATTGAATCTCTTACTAGTCATTGTTCTACTTTTACTTTTAGTCTATTGCTAAGAATTATGGCATGATATTGTCATAGAAAGGCAGCAAGAAACATGTCATATGTAACCATAGTCTTAACTATATAACAATATTGTTCCAACCAAGTTCCTAGGATGTATATATATTTATATTGGTATATACCTAACTACTAGTTAGTTCATGTGTGTCTCTCTATATCAGTAGTGGATGTAGTAAATTCACTGAGTTTAAATTTTGGTTCGCATATGCTCTCTCCATCGATCCTCGGGGCATGGAGAGAGGATGGTTGGATCTATGAGACTTACTATCTAGTTGGAAAAAAACTTACTAGTTAATCAAGGCAAGTAAACCGAGTTAATACTCAAGACTGTAATAGCTTAGTGATCAATTAAGTCAATACTCAAATTCCAGCAGAGATAAAATTAATGATTTTTTTTATTTAAATTACTCGTTATTTGTAAAATATAGTAGAAATGGTCCGTTAGAAAATTAGACTTTGAACTTCAAGTTGAGACAAGGGAACAGGGAGGGAAGTGGACCTAATCTAACTTGTGATTAATCTTTTGTTGGTCATAACTCATAAGAAAGGTACCACACTAAAACACATGAACCCACCACTAAATTGTAGAAAAAAAACTTGCACCTATCAAATTTGATCTTATTAAATGAACAAAAAAGAAAAAGATATTTAGTTTTCAAAATTAGTATCTAAAAGGAATTAAATATTAGGGTGGGTGAGAGTTGCTTAACTGTTTTAGGTATAATAATTTCACAATTTCAATTCATTAATTGTGATAATTAATATTGTTCCCCTATTTTCTTTTTCTGCAGTGGGATGTGTACTAAGAAATTCAGTTGTGCCATACATCAGCATTTGGATAAGACAATGGAGATATTTTATTAGGGCCATAAGCCAATGAGGAAATGACAAAAGAGGAGAAAATAAATATGCATCGTCTTAAATGTGTTATGATTTTAATTCTTAAAATTCTATTAGAAAAATTATATAATATGTGTCGAAATTAAAACTGAATAGTGAGTGCCTACCACACATGCTGTACTTTTCCTTAACAATGTACCAGTTGTCATTGATTATTCGTAGTGTATATATATATATATATATATTTTTAGAATAGACTCAAATATGTTATTAATTTTTTAGAATAGACTTATTTATGTCATCATTTAAAAGTTTGATTCATTCATTCAATTATTTTTTACTAATGATTTTACAAAATCATTTTTAACACGTTGATTTTTTTAAAAAAAATGAATTTTAAATAAAAATTGAACTAATTTTTTTTAAAAAAATTGAATTATTTTTTTTATTTTTTAAAAAAATATGAATGACGTTGCCGAATTATAGTTGATCACGTGTAAGAAATGGTTTTGCAAAATCATTGTTAAAAAATAATGGCATGAATGAGCCTTTTCTTTAACGATAATGACATAAATGAGTCAAACTTTTATTTTGCAAAAATTGAACTAATTTTTTTAAAAAAATTAAATTATTTTGCATAGACAAATCTTAAAAGATTTTATTATAACTTACATATCATAATTTTAATATAAATTCTTCACAAGTTCTAATAAATTGTCATAAGCATATATATACTTATAGATAGGGAACTTGCTTTGCATATGCATAAATCTTAATAAATTGTCAGGATTCGATTCTAAATTATGTTAAAACTTTAAAAATATATATTCACAAGTTTTGAAAATTCTTATGAACAATGTACGAATCGAGATAAATTATCAAAAACTTTTTTATAAATTATATTATAATTTTGAAATGACTTATATATAGAACTTGATGAGTAGTCATAATTTGAATAGAAAGACATCTCACCAACATAATTTTGCTTCTAAATTAGTTGAGATCAATTCGACAACGCTATTCTTTAATCTTTTTTTTTTATCAAAGTAATTTAAATTTATAAGTTCTACGTACAACACTAAGTACTCAATGGATAATAAGCAACAAATTAATATGCGATATATTCAATATAATTTCATAAATAAGATTCAACAAAATGTGCACATACTTTAAACAATTTATTTTAATTTATTTTTATAGCATATGGAGGAGAGAAGTAGAATAGAAATTCTAAGAGTGTTTATATTTGCAAACTTTTAAAATGTTGGCTAAAATTTAAATAACTGGAAATTCAATCGGATCGGAATTTTCTAGGTTTTAGCCTCGATTCAACTAATTGATTTTCTTCATCGACTCCTCCCTGCTCATCGTCTTCAGCTTTCTCTCCGTCGCTTGCCAAGTGAGTTCATCTTCAAACCCTAGTTTCTCTGTTTTCTTAATCTCATTCGGTTTTATTCTAACCCGTTGATTCATAATCTGTTCCCTTTTTGTTTGTTTGTTGTGAATTTTTTTATCTTTAGTCTTGATTTTGCAGTTAATGATATATCATTTGTTGTTGAGTAGACGGGTTGGAATTTGTATTACTTTTTTGGATCCGTTTTTCAATTTTTTATGTGTGTTTATAAGTAGATCTGTTTTTGTGATGGATTCATTTCATTGCTATACAGGTTCTTTCGCTGTTGGTAAACTATGATAGTGTAGTTTGTTTTTATTTTTACTTGGATTGGATTCATCTTTACGTAGTTTTGATGCTCGCGTAGTTTATTAGGTCAGATCCTAAAGGAGAGACTGTATTTGACTAGATGAAGATAATAATAACATGGGTTGACTCAGTTAGCGAGATGGCTCAATTCTGTAGTTCGAGTCATGTTGGGGGTAATTAAGAACCGCAGTCGATCCATAACAATGCGTTAGAAAAATGATTATTAGGTTTCTCTTTTAGATTTTGTGGTTTCTCGTGTTATTATCTATAGGAGCATCGATCTGTAAGACTAGCTCAATTCATTTTATCAACATGAAGATGAATCATAAGGTTGCTCAGGTTAATTATTCTTGGGGAATAATTGAACAATAATACAGTCTGGTGGAAGGGTTATGTCTTTGCTGTTAAATCAAGCCATGCTTAATACTCATTTGGTGCAAAAATCACTTAAATTACGGAGCTAATTGGCTAATTGGCTAATTCATTAAGACATGGTTGTGGTTGGACTTCACATATCTGTAACCATATAACCTTTGATGTTAATATGAGTTACATTACCATACTGTTTTTTTTACCCCTGATTTAACTATGCCACCAACATATGTGATCAGAGCATTTGTGTCTTTTCTTCTTAATTCTCTTAATCAGGGGAAGTGATATTATACTTGTTCAATGAGAATTTGAAGGTGCAAGCCATGGCTGTCATATGATCAGTGTGTTGCTGTTTCTTTTTGAATAGTTAAATCTTAGAGTCTTGTTTTCCTTTACACTAGATCCATTGAACTTGATTCTACTAAAAACCATCTCACATCTCAACCTTACAGCTCGACATAGCATCTATAGTTTCTTTTCATTCTTCTTCAAGAGTTACAGTCACCATTAGAACTTACCAATATTCATTTGAGATAACAGAGAAAACTCCCACTTAAAATAGAGATCTCACGGGATGTTCCATCACCACCAGTTTATTTTGGTTCTTGGGGCAGGTTTTTTTTTTTTTTTTTTGGGGTGGTGGTGGTGGTGGTGTGCTGTCTGTTTTGGTTATGCCATCTTATTAGTTTTCATGCTGCTTTACAGAGATGAATATATCACCATCCCTTATGTTTTAAGGAAAAACTTTCATTTACTTGCTATAGATAGAGTCTTCAATTAAGTCTGTAAGAACTAGAGAACTCTGGCTCTGCTTCTTTGTTGTACTGGAGACCTTAATTTGGTGGATACCTTTATGTACTTTATTCAAATGATTGGATGTTCTACCTGTGTGCCTTCAGCCATATGCATTTCATGCACTTTCAAATATTCTTTTATGCTGATGGACTCCTCTTTTTATATACCTGGTCCTGGACTACAAATTCAATTGCACCTCTTTTCTAGAATAAAACTTTTTATTATGAGATTGTAAATTTACAAGTTATTGAATGACACAGGATGTCAGAAGAAGCACCTTTCTATCCCAGAGAAAAGCTTGTTGAGAAGCAAAAGTTTTACCAAAGCGTCCACAAGCACACATACTTGAAAGGTCGTTTTGACAAGGTCACCTCAGTGGCCATTCCAGCTGCTTTGGCAGCTTCTGCTTTGTTTATGATTGTGAGTTTCTTCGAAATTTTTCTAGATTGCTTTATCTGATGTCCCGAATCAACTCTAATAGTATTCTGGATTATATTTCAGGGGAGAGGGATCTACAACATGTCTCATGGCATAGGGAAGAAGGAATAAATAGCGACTACTGCTCGACCATTGTTCCTATGGTGGCTGATTTTGAAACGACCTGTTTGTTCTTTTGTTGATTTTCAATTATCAGTAGCTAATACTAGTCACTTGGATGCAGATATTAAAACATGCCGATTTATGGCATATGCTATCAGTACTCCGCAGCATAATAACACATTATTTCCTCTGTTTAGGGGTTCTGCATATTTGTATTAAACGGTGTTTGTGTGGAAATAAGCATGTCATTTTCTGGCTCTCCTTAACCATAGCTGTTTAAATATCCTGCTGAGCTTTTGCCTATATATTAGATCAAATTTTCTTGATAGTATTATCCACTCTTTGAAAGTTTTATCTATTCCTTCAAATCTAAAAGCTATATAGTAGGTTAGATTCACTTTATTGTTGATGAAAATTTAGGACAATTATATCTCGGTGGATCTTTATATGAGATTGGTAGAATCACCATGACCTGGGAGAATTGATTTTGTAGCGCTTTAAATCCGATTTTCGTCTTGCTTGCTTCACATCACGAGCAAAACATGTTATTTTGAGCTCTTCAATTGACGCCAAGTTCTGGATTCTACACTATGCTATATATACTACTTACATGGATCACAGATAATTTGCTAAAAAGGAGTAAAGAAAAACAAACCTATCCATTCTCAGGTCTAGTAAAAGTTAAAACATCTCAAACGCAATGTCCTCTTCTATACTTTTGAACTCTTTGTGAGACTTGGCAATCTCCTTGTTGGTATCAGGGATTACATTTCCCAATTCACAGAATCTAGGCAGTTCTGGAGGTGTTTCACATCGTATTAGCGCCCAGTTCAGTCCCTCGAAGAAAGGATGCTGCTTTATCTCTGCAGCTCCTTTCTCAGCTCCCAACCTATTCTCTGGTTCCTTTTTTAATAACCGTCTGATCAGATCTCTCGCACTAGAGCTAACCACAGGATATGAAGGGAACTTGAGACACTGAGAAACCACATTTGCTAATGTATCCTCATTTCCTGGTCCTTTGAAAGGTGTCCTTCCATATAACAGTTCATATAGAAAGATACCAAAGGTCCACCAATCTACTGCACTGCCATGACCTTCTCCTTTGATAATCTCTGGAGCCAGGTACTCATGGGTGCCAACAAACGAGTTGGATCGGGCATTAGTTGGCTCCACTACGAGCTGTGGCAAAGGTGTGACTTGTGCAGCGATGTCAGCCTTTAGCTTACGTGTCTTTGATGTTGCAGATAAAAATCTAGGGGTGAAGCAGGATACTTGCCAGGATGGATGTAGGCAAAAGGGGTCTATGCAGCTAGATTCCGAGCATGGACTAGACGTCTTTGGAGGCTTAATCACAGGCGAACATGATTTCACCAACATAGGATTAACAACACACCTTAGAGACAGATCAAAATCGGACAGCATGATGTGACCATCTTCTCGAACCAAGACATTCTCTGGTTTTAAGTCTCGGTAGATGACTCCAAGCATGTGAAGGTATTCCAAAGCAAGAAGAACTTCCGCTACATAAAATCTGTGTAAAGAATAAGAACAACAGAATAATGTCAAGATCACATAGCAAACCACAGAAACTGTGTCTCATGAGATTAAAATGACAAACTGCACTCCCATCACCAGATTACTGAAAAACACTTGTCCAACAAAGTTACTCATAAAGCACAAGATATTTACTTAACATGAGTATATGGGAAAGTTATTCAGTAAAATTTGAAAGAGTAGGCTCGACATATTAGGTGTCACCTCAGATACTATACTCCTGGAAAGACAGGTTGCGTATTCACAACTCATTTCACTAAAAATTAACTTGATAAAGTTCCATACAGAGTGGGAATTCACTTCTGGATGTGCGATGAAGCATGCTGATGCCATTTGCCATGGAGAAGATATGCAAGTCCAGTGACAAGTCACTTTCATTGTTCACATATTTTCACTACATTTTTTACTTCTCCACTTCTTTTCTTTGATTCACCCTTTCCACCCACTTCCCATGTTTCCATTGAATTGATTTTTTTCTCTGTTCATATGACTAGTTGCTAATGATTTTGACTTTAGCTGCATTAAAATATTTTGCATCCACTAGATTATGGGACACTCTTCAAAGTTCAATCAAGAGAAACATATATAACAAAGATTCAAGGAGTTCTAATCCACTGAGACATGCTCAAGAACAATCCTTCATGAGGGTTGGAAAATGGAATGACCAAAAAGAAGAAATTAAAGGAAATTGGAAGCTTATTTGACATAACCAGACCCCTGAACTTTCCAAAAATTACAGGGGAACCCCTCAAGCTTAGCAGAGTAAAAGATTTCCCTATTAGTTTGATTGACCTCCCTGATTAAGTCGAATTGAATGCTAATTTTGTTGAATAAAACAAGTGATAGCATAAAGCAAGCTATTATCCATCAGCAAGTGACAAGTAAAAGTCATTTTGTGGATGCAAAAGAGTAGCTAATTGAAGAATGATATCTCTAAAGTCTTAATGTAAGGGCTTTAAGCCATGCGTATCTTCATAAATCGGAGAGCAATCATAAAAAAGAGAGTGACCGCAAAATATATACTATATTACCTGATATAGGAAAGCATAGTTTTATTTGCAGATTTATTTGCCTATTCTCTTGGAAATTGGAATCTAGATTAGGAATAGACATAAACAAGAAATAGTTTCAGGGAAGAAGTAACTATAATAAAAGTAACCTGACTGCTTGTTCAGAGAAATTCTTGTTGGCTTGCTTTTGCCGGAGCACATGCAGATCACCTCCTGGACAATATTCCATCACTAAACATGAATACTTGTCATTGGTAATATGAGCATAGAGTGTAGGTAGAAAAGGATGATCTAGTATTTGCAGTATTTCTTTTTCAGTCTGCGCTCTTGTCATCTTCCTCCTGCTGATCAGAAAGTCATTGTCCATAACTTTCACAGCAAACTGACAGTTTGTGCCCATTAGCTCAGACAGATAAACAGTCCCAATGTCCCCTCCACCAAGTTTTTTAAGCATCTTAAATTGCTTCAAACTAATGTTTCCATGCTGCTTCTGAACACAACGAATGGCTTCCCATCTCAAATCTACGGACATATGAGGCCGATATCCACTACGGCTAGACCCACTACGATAGCTTTCTTCGCTAAGGCTTGTGGTGCTGCTGTAATCCCCAATGCTACTCTTTGAACTTTGAGATATCTCTCCTTTTTCTCTTGATAATGATCTTTCATCACCTTTTTTAACTATACATCTTGTTCTGTTACAACTGCTTGAGCTGAGACCAGGTTTAGTAACACTTGATTCCAGAATAGATGAGCTAACTTCTACACTATTTTCACCACATGATTCTGAAGGTTCTTTATCCTCTTCTCTCTGATCAACATATTCAGGTGTCTGACAAGGAATCTCACTGGTACTACAACTCAAATAATTGTCAATTCCACCATTAGATTGCTTGGAACTGTTGGTGAGAGCAGAAATGACATTCTTCTTAACAAACATTCTGCTTCTGGAAACAGGTCTCATCAAATTTGGTCTTCTAGAAGTAGGTCTCATGACTTTATTTCCAGTAATAGAAGTACATGAGCAAGAGACAAGATCAGAATCTAGTGCCTGCTCTTTGTCTGATGGGATTACAGTTGTTGGAGCTTCATCTGAGGCAGACACTGTCTGGGCTTCCACTTTATTAGCAGAAGTGGCAGCTAAAGATTGTGGTAGTTCCAGAGATAATTTCCGCCCTGACCCTTCTTTCAAGTAACCAGAACCGATCTCAGAAGAGCGAGGGCAAGCCTCCTTTCCATCTGAAATTTCACTAATTTCTGCACCATGTTCCATTGCACCTTTAGAAATATGACAAGAATAAGCAGCATAAGTAGATTTTTCTTTAGTGGGTACATGTTCATAATCAGTAATCTGATCAGAAGTATTTGACACACTCCTATCTGGGATGAGGGATATCTCTACTAAATTCCCTCCACCTTCATTGACGGTAAGTTCAGGGACATTATCCTGAACAACAACAGGTCTGTAAACGCTTTTGACAGCCCCTGTCTCTGAGACGCCCGACAGCCTGGACGCTTTTGACGATCGCTTCTTCACAGCAGCAAGCTCTGATGCCTGAGAGATGCATAATCCTCTGAAGGCCTGCTTCAAACTAGCGGGCTCAGAATTATCAAAACCTGATGCTCGAGAGGGGCTAGATCGCATTGGTCTCTTCATTGCGCTTTTGTTGAAAGCATCTTTGACACCCTGTTCTGACTTACTCAAACCTCTGCGGGGAGTCCTAATTTCTATAGCTTCGAACAGCTTGTTAATATCATCCTTCATACAATACTGTTTATTGGTTGCAGGAGTTAAGTCCTCTGTTGACTCGGTAATTTCACTAGTACCAGGCAACCCGCCCATTGCTTCTAGAAGCATATCTAAGAAGATGGACAAAAGCAAGTCCGATGTGGCCACCAAAAGTCTATCTAACCCGTCTCAGACTAAGCAGTATGGAGAGAAAGAAGCAGACAAATGGAACAGTGCATCAAAAGACCTCCAGAAAAGATTGTTGATCATATTGACAACTGCCTCTTTACTGCATTCAGTATGCAGCAGCATTTCTTATCTGCTATGAATGAAGAAGTTCAGCAAATCACAGATGAATAAGTAATTCATAAGTAAAATTAAGTCATTTAAATCCAAAAAAAAAAAGGAATTTATACCACCACATGTCATATGTCCTTTCTAATGCTTCTGTTTTAATTACTGCAGTTGGGAGTTGAAGATAAAGGACTAAGCAGTCCTCTAAATTATGAACCTGCCGCTAAAATTCTTGCCATTGTACACCTATCTATAGCATCTACAGCCAGTTGTAAATATAATCTTTAAAGACAATCAATTTAAAAATAAAACTGTGTAGATTTTAGTAATACTTTAGACAACCACCATGAATGACAAGTTTAAAAACAATTAAGTTTCCAACATATCTTTAACTCTCTTGCTCACTCATTAATTCTCAAAACTAATTAACTAATATAACCACTTCATTTTTCCATTTCATCTTAAGTTCTAAATAGTCAGGGTATATCGGAAACAACCTCTTTACCTCCCATGGAAACAACACACTACTCTCCCAAGACCCCTACTTGTGGATCGGATTGCACTAGGTTGTTGTATCACAAATTCTAAACAACATTAATTGTATATATACATTGCTCCAACAATTTCATTTGCACTTAGCAAATTCAGAGCCCAACAGTTTCAAAACATAATCCACCAAATCAAGCTACAATGATCCAAATATTCAGTTGAAAAATCCAATATAATAAGAAAAATTACAATCCAAGAATAACATAAGATAAAAGGCAACCCAAAAACAAAAAGGGTTAAAACCTTTCAATCTTTAATAGGGGATCAAGAAACAATAAATCTCTCCCAGCTTTATGAAAAGAAACAGAGGCAACAAAAGCAAATAGGATCTTACATGTATTTCAATCAAGAGCATAAGAAACAAAACCCAGAAAGTAGAAGCAGCTTTTAAGACTACCAACTGCAAACATTTTTTTCTAAAAAGGAAGAAAGACAAGTATAAAGTTTCCATCTTTAAACAACTAACATATAAGGAAAATGAAAGAGAGAAATAAAGCAACCACCTGAAGCAGCAAAACAAAGGAAAGCTAAATCTCCATAGAACAAAGAAGAAGAATAAGGGTAATTTGAAGGTGTATGCGCATGTGAGAGAGAAGGGTACATGTAGGTCAAGACTCAAGAATGAGAAAGTTGAAAACTTTGAAGGAAAAAGAAGAAACCCCATAAGTGATTACCACTTTTAGATAGAGAGAGAGAGAAAAAGGGTGAAATTGAATTGAGGAAAATCACGAGAAATGACACTGTTGTTTTGCTCTGTATATTTGTCTGTATATATCTTTCCTATGTTTGGGGAACTCCAAATTGGCGGAAAAGGGGAAAAAACTTACGCTGCGGAGACGAACAACATTTGGGGGCCATTGTATTCCAAATCCCAATTAAAACACGACTATACTCCTAAATTGTCTAATTAAAATAAAATTAATCGATTATAAAGGGTTATTTTTATAGTTCAAATTATCATATCCGTAACATACTGCTATAATAACATTAATTTCCGATATGTTTAAGTGAGATAGAATGTACGCAAACAGCATATAATTGTTTATTATTAGATGAAAAAAGATGCAAATTTTTAAATTGTTTAAAAACATTAGATGAAAAAATGTGTGCACATATATATACAATAAATTAAATTAAATTCTAATACAGTACCTGGTAGATGGGGCTCTTTATTCGAAATGCTGATTTTCTTTAAAAAGCTTATCGGTACACTCTCTAACATGTTATACTTCTTCTATTTCAAAATATTTATCGTTTCTTATTATATATATATATTTATATATTAGAATATTTATCATTTTATAAGCTTTACATAAATATATTTTTTTCATTTGTAGAAGTACTTAATAATTATTCTTAAAAATTATAAATATTTTAATTATGACACATAAATAAAAAAAAATTATATATTAAGAGATAAATGAAGATAAACTAATTAAACATTTTTTTTCATTTATGTATTCTTAAAAAACATATAAATAAAAAAGCGTGACAAATATTTTAAAACGATAAACTCTATTTAATGACATGGTCTGCTTACTGGTGTGTATTGGTTTTGAGAGGAGGGGGGGGGGGGGGTGAACTAGGGGACATAAGGAGGTTGATAGAATAATGTGTTTTTTACTGTTTATTCATCTTTTAATTTAACTTTTTAATTAAATTGTGACTTTTTTGGTTACTATTTTTATTTTGAGAGAAAAAGTTGAGGTGGAATTTTGATGATTTCAATTTCAAAATTTGAAAGAAACGTCCTTCTACTTTAGACATTGCCCAAAGGTAAAAAAAATATTCAAATATTTAGCGGCTGTTTGGTTATAGAAATTAGGAGGTTATCCCCAAAAAAAAATTGTTTGAAAATTTAATTATAAATATTAACTAAAATCAAGGTATAATTTATTCCAATTTTTTTTAATAGTTTAAAAAGGTAGGGAAAATTGAGGATTTAAGTTGTATATATAAATATTTTTTCCTAAAAAGAAATGAAATTGTCTATTTTTATCAAACGATAATTCTAAAATAACTTTATTTTGTGGTATCAAAATTTTCACTCTATTGAATTGTATGATAAATGTTAGATAATTTTGTCTAATTTTTGTCTTCAATCGAATATTTGAAGGTTAGGTTTTAAATGAATGAAAAGCATTTTATTAGATTTTCCATACGCACATTAAAGTAATCATAGCTGTATAAAGTTTGAGTATAAATTCATAGAAAAAAAAAACATTTGACAGTTGAAACTTTGAAGTCTCTAAGTAGGGAAAGGAATTTAATTTGGAAGGACAATTGTGTACATCATGGGACCAAAAACCTAAACCATATGTTGTATGACCTAACCTTCAAATCTTTAGCGGTCGTTTGACTATTGTATAAGTGACATTTTATTCATATATAAAAAGTTGCATAAGTTTATTTATGTTTGGTAGAAGTTTTGTATCAGATATAAAAGTTAATACAATTTATACCATGTTTAATTGCATCTTTTCGTAGTCCTACATAATTAATACCAACATAACTTATGAGGAAATTTGAATATAAGGTGAAATAAGTTAATAGTTATGTGGATATTAGTTATAAATATATTAAAATGATAAATTACATATTTATTCTATTAATTTATTTTAATGTTTTTCATTGCAAACTGTACTAGCTTCCTATATATATGTTTGTTGTTTTTGTTATTATTTATAAATTGACCATTTTTATTTAGTTTAATTTTTTTAATTGGAAACTTTATTGTTACCTATCTACATATGTTATTTTTATTTCTTATTATATATAGGTTATTTTTTAAAAAAAAAAATTATATACTTATAGTTTTCATTGATTTATGCAAGTATATAAATATTTTTTAATACTAAAAATTAATTGTATATTTTTTAATGGTACATATACTAATCAAAATATTAGCATCATATTATATTCAATATATTCCACATTTAATGAGCATATATTATTATTTTGTAAACAATATATATTAATAATTTACAACAAGTTTTATATTCAATGCATAATAATTCATGTATTGTAATCTCTACACAACTAAATAATACCCTACATAACTAATATCTACATAGCTAATACTCACATTAATAAACCCAACATAACTAAACTCTGCCTTACTAATACCTGCATAACTAAACCTTGCATAGCTAAGACCTGCATAACTCTAATCAGTAACCAAACAAAATGTTAATTCATTTGACGACTTATACAACTAATTAAATTTGATCCTTAATCTTAATTAATGGTGCGCTCGTAAGACATGTATTTTATAATTGATAAATGTATGTACGAAAAAAAACATACCTAAAACTTATATTAATAACATGTACTAAATATTGGAAGTAGATAATCTTTTACCTTAATATATTATGTATTATTGATAAATTAACATGATGAAGTAACAAATTTGTAATAGTATGTAATAACTACACGCCTCATTAGTGGCGTACACGAGTTTTCTTGCTAGCGGTGTTTGGTGGCGGATTCATGATTTTCATTAAGAGAATTTGAAAAAAAAGAAGAAAATAGTGATTTGAACCCCTAAATCCCTAAGCCAACCTCTAATTTTATATTCAGGAGATTCAAAATCAGTATATTAACATAAAAATTATTTAAAATAGCTTAAATATATATACATTCACGTATACTATTATATCTTTTTTAAAAGTGAAATAAAATAAAAAAATTCCGAATAAATCTATGTTCTTAGAATAATCTCAATGAATATAATAATGCTACATATTTATTTTGATTTTTATATAAAATATCAAAAGAAATAAAAAGCAAATTTGTTGAGGTTAAAACTCATGACTCTCGCAAAATTGAATAACTTAATCAACTGAGCTACACACTCCTTTATATAAAAAGTTAAACATTATATATTAGATATTTTCTTTCTTATTTTCTTTTAATTATATGAATAATAAATTTTAAAAAAAAAACGGTGTCTATCATATAAATATGAGAGGTTGGTAAGGTTTTTATATTTTCCCGTAATTATAAGATTGCATGTCAAGAGACACAAGTAGTAACGTAACCTATACTTTTAACACCAAAATGAAAAAAAACGTAACCTTTACTATATTATTAGTAGTTAGTACTTCTTTTCATAATTTTTTTTTAAAAAAGAGAAAAATTATATATAACAATACAACTTTTTATAAAGGTATTTCAAAAAGTTACATCTACTTTTAGAAAATTACATAAATATAGTTCATTCTAATTTTAAGATTTTTAATTACATTATATATAACTTTTGATATTCCTAAAATATCTCTATGAAATGCATTAAAAAGGAAAACATTCATAATTAAGCATGAAAATTTCACTGAAACAAATGAAATTTCACTAAAATATAAATCTTAATTAATAACTTACACCCTAATCTAATAAAACTTGACTTCCTTTGTTTTTCAATTTTTTTTCTTGCTTCCATGAGATAGGTAATTAAATGACTTAATTTGACTAGATACAAAATTTAATAAATAAAAAGACTTTTAATTATTATAATCCTTGATAAATAAAAGATTTTACTATTTTTTTTATATTCTATAAATTTTATTTGTCATGTTTGGTTAAATAGAGTGACAATTATAATAGTGCACAGTGCAGTGGCCCATCACCAAATTGTTAAGAGTGTGTTTCTCGTGGCATTTTACATTTGTAGTGTTGCTCTCGCATTTTATTGATTTGATTGATGAATATGTTAATACCAAATTTGTTTGTTTTGTTCTTCAATTCCTATTTTGTCTTTCTTGATCCATTACATTTAATTGAATTTCAGAGGTGGGTGATTTCTTTTTGACATCTGGGTTTGATTTGACAAAACCCTTTTGGTGGTATGGAGGTTTACAAGAGATGGATTAGAAGGAATAAAGGTTTTGTGCGTCAATTGGATTCTATTGCAAATGTAAGAACCCTTCTTTTTTAAAATTTAATTTAAAGCTCTCTGTTTGTTTATGGTGTGAAAACAAGAATGAAATTGGACTTCATTTTTAATATGCTGGATGAGTGTAGTTTATAGATTTCAGTTCTGTGCCTAAATGGGTTTTTTGTTTCCCTTTCAAAGTTTGTATCTTTGGGTAGTTTTGTGTTGGTTTGAGCTTAACACATTTCTCAGCAGTTTGGATTATTCAAATGTTTGGTAAATGAAACTAAGGATTGTTGGCATGTTGGAAAATCTCATCAGGGGAACTTACACATAATAGTGTGTCGATCTTTGTAGATGTTGACTTTTTTTGCACCAGGATAATAGGGATACTTGTAGTAATTTTGAATTTGAGGGTGTAGGCTATCGTTTGACAAATACTCGAATAATGTTAGTAAATGGTTTCTTGAGGCATCTTTGCTCTGTGAACCCAGCTGCTAGTGAAGCTCGAATGGGCAAGTTACCCCGAACATTAGTACTAGTTGGAGAATGTTGGTAACCTGGTAATATAGTTGAGATGTGCACAAGCTTAGACGCAAGATAGTCTTTCATTTTAGCAATCCATTCAACGGGGGTTAGAAGTAATTTTACATGTATAGTTAGGGTGGTCAGCTAGCTGTAGAAAATACAATTATTTGGGTAAAATGGAAAATATATTTGAATATTTTGTGTTTGGTATATGATGTAAATTGTTTTCTCTGGAAAATACTTCCCAAAAATGAAAAAATCAGTGAGAGATGGAGAAGCAACATCCTATACAAGCCAAGAACAATTTTCCCAGTGTGCTCACAATACCCACTTCAGCTTCTTTTTTTTTCTTCCCTTTGTGTACTCTTAGTAGGAGTTCCTTGTTTACATTAAGACATACATTAGCCAATGACATTTTTCTCATGTACTTTTGCGGAAAACTAGATGGAAGGTATCATTGCTTGAGATGTTACATTGCCGCCAAATTAAAAGATATCATAGTTTTGTTGTTCTCCCTCATATAGTCGACGCCTTTGCCATTTTCCATCTCTAAAATTATTTTACATACTTACTCCTTCAAGTCTGTTGTTGCATACATAGCTTCCTCATACTTGACAGAGATAAAATGTGGTTGTCAGCAGAATATGTATGTACTAACTAGTTCCTCATCCATTTCTGTATGTTCAGAATTTGACGTGGTTCCTCCCAGATGAGTTTGCTGAATCAGAAATCGGGCCAGAAGCAGGTTTTGTGAAACTTTGGTAACAATAGGCTTCTTTTTCCTGCTTTTAGGACAGTTAATATCTTTTGAGACTGATTTCTTCTCTTTTGAATTTGGGATCACTCTTTTCCATGTTGTCTTTCTCGTGTAAAAACTAGCAACTTTAATAGTATTGGCTTTATTCGAAAAGTTCTTCTTGCTTAGCGTCTCCTTTTTTATGGAGTATTAACTAATGAAAAACATGAATAAGGAATTACTTGAGAGGACAGAAAGGCTTTCATTTTAGCCTTTTTCACTTTCCTTCCTATGGTTTTTATCCCCTTTTTTTGCTGAACTGTCTATTCCTTGCAGTGTCATCCCTTGTAGGAATGATTTCTACCGTGAACGAACATATAATAGAGACAAGTCCAACCGAGGCGCATACGAGATGTGCAGAGTCTTCTTTTATCCCTTTATCATTGTGCCTTACTTTGCTGAAAGACTTGGAAACATCAATTGAGGTTGTGGCTGAGCAAATTTATGGTGAAAAGAACAAATGGAATTTGATTGCCATAACTGAGGCTGTCAAGTAAGTGTCCCATCTAACTTATTCATACTCTCCAAAAGATATGTTTGGTACTTCACGACTAAATCATTGCACTGTTTGTTTCCCTTTCAGGGTTTGTATTAGGCTGGTTATCTTCAGGAAGACTGGGTACAAAATGCTTTTAGAAGGAGGGGAAACTGAAAATGGAGAAAATGATTCTGATTCTTTTAGTCCTCAAGAAACGAAGAGGCAGCTTGGTAAGCCTACAGGGAATGAAGAGTCCTGTATCACAAAAACACTTCACGCACAAAACTCTGGGAATCTTACAGACAGGGCAATAACTGCCTTAAGCAGTTTTGGCAAGCAAGCTACAATGCAACACCCACAAGCAATAATGGAACCTCCAAGTAATTGTTTTTTTTTTGTACTGAGCTAAATTCAGGTGATGTGATTGTTTTTCTCACTTGCCTTTTATTTTTTTTTAAATGTCTTTGTAGGTAAACTAGCTGAGAGACCTAGTCTATGGACTTCCTTATCTGAAAAAGGTGTTCCTGGAGGCTTCTTTGTGACGGGAGAGATTTTGTTCATCATAAGGCCTCTTGTGTATGTACTATTGATGAGGAAATATGGAACGCGGTCGTGGTTTCCCTGGTGTGTGTCACTGGCTGTGGACCTCATCGGAAATAGCATTCTCTCAGTTACATTGTTGTCTCAACATAGCGGGAAAAATCAGCAACTTCAGTTTTCTGACTCTGAGAAGGACGAGGTTAGGATACTTTCAGTATTTCAGCGATTTTCTTTCTCCTCTTACGGAATCTAAGTTCACTTGTACTGACCCTAGACAATAGCAGTTGATGCCTCCTTGGATTAACATCATTTGTTCTTTAACTTTTTCCTCATTTTTCCCGCGTTGGATCTGATTCTGGACTCTTGTTGGGTGTTGATTCTTTCTTGAACTGGACTGTGCCTTGTTTCTTTCTTAATCATATCGGTGGAATATTTCCCCTCTGGTTTTTTCTTATGCACTCCTCCATCATCAGGCAACCATGCACCCCACACTTCTTCTGTGCAGAATTTACCTACCAATGGTAGTGAATCCTGTTAAATTTATATTTTGCATGCTGAAATAAGATGATTTTTTTCAACACTCTTACGCAGTTAAAAAGACGAAGAATGTTATGGGCGTTGTACCTCATGCGAGATCCACTTTTTACCAAGTATACCAGGTAATTATGTATTTCCTTCTTGTTACATATGCTTCTGATACTAAATAATTTCTTCAAAATGAAGTCGGAATCAGGTAGAATGGTGCTAATGCCATCGGTTATTGCAGGCAAAGACTTGAAAGCACTCAAAGGCTAGTGCAACCCATTCCCATTCTTGGATTTGTTGCAGGTATGTTTGAAGATATTTACGGAGTATAGCTTTTCCCTTACAGTATCTTGACAATATCTGGTCTTGAAATGCAGAAAAAATAATTGAAATTCTTATTGGAGTCCAAACGCGTTACACGTACATTTCTGGTTCATAACAGGGGGAAGCTATCAGGAGAAATTTGAAGCGTCTAGATGTAGACATTTGCAGTCTCTTTCTTTAGTCGTTTTCTTGATGATTTGGGGAGAATTCACTATATATCTATGTTGTCTTGGCAGGCTTACGCTAAGTATAGTCATTTATGTTCAAAAATTGTCAATGTTTTCTTTTTAGTATAGTCATCTAGTTTCCAAGAAACCCTTTTTGCCATATCTACCAAGGGTTTCTCTGATATTTTCAAAATAGATTAAACCTTTATCATAAATCATTACTGAAATGAATGATTCAACAATTACATCTTAGTGGATGCCATGAATGTGCCAAGTCCTCCTCTTTAGCTAAAGCTATCAACAGAATACAAAGTGTGTTCCAACTTCCATAAAGCTATCACTATTAAAACAATGTTCATACTACCTTTCCAATCTTGAATAGAACATTGCCATGCTATTGTATAAACAATTTACTCTTTCAAATCAGAAGGAAAGTGGGATGAGAATGAGCAATATATAGACATCCTTCGGGAATTACCAAAGTTATACTTACATATCATTCAGGAAAAATAACAAACCACAAGAAAAGTGTCAAAGTTACAAGAAACACAAACATTACTGAGACTGCCAAAATCAGTTCTAGACTGGCTTTATATACTACAGAAACGAAAACTAGGGAGAAATTAATGCCTAGCCAACTCAAAATTATCTCTGCTTGTACAAGGAGGACGAAGGATGAGCATCAACTGCCTTTGAGCCACGGCTTTGGTTTCGTTCAGTCGCTGGAACAGTATTAACAAACTGATGTGGTGGAGGTGTGTTTGGCAACCCCATAGAGCCTTCCAAATAAGGTGGTGGCCTATAAGCATCACCATTTATGGTGTTTGGCAACTCCATAGAGCCTTCCAGTTTTGGTGATGGCCTATTAGCATCACCAGATATGTTTTTCCGCAAACCCTTAGAGCTTTCCGTGAACGGAGAAGGCCTACAAGCATTACTAGATATGGTGTTTGGTAACCCCGGAGAGACTTTCAAGTATGGCGGTGTCCTACTAGAATCACCAGGTATGGTGTTTGGCAAGCCCTTTGAGCTTTCCATGAATGGTGCAGGCCTATAAGTATCACCAGTTTTGGTTTTGGGCGTTGATGGCCTATAAGCGGATCCATAAAATTGACCAGCATGACTTCCTATTTGCCCGGGTATGCTATCAACTCGATTCCCTCCTTGACCAGCATATGGAACTCCTTGCGGGACAACATCCATGCCTGCATGAATACTATTAGCTGATATACCTGCTCCAGGTCCACCAATGGCCACACCTCTCACAGGTTCTGCCAGCGAATAACCAACATTTTCATGCATTGAACCCTCAACAGGTCCATGCAATACCAAAGGTGGCATAAAATAATCATAATTGTGGTCAGCAGTTACACCACCTTCAAACAAGGTGTTATTGTTAATGACATTACTAGCAACTCTGTGATGTTGTGGCGGCCATGGATTTGAAGGATGTGAGTGTTTCACTTCTTTGTTTCTCAACCACACATTTCCATCCTTTTTCCTCTTATGCGATCCATGTGCTATCTTCTTATCAGGTAGTATCTGCTTTTTGAATTCAGAGATTTCTTTCTCCAAGCTCGCTATTCTCTTACTGATTTCCCATCCTGGAAGAACTTTTGAAGGATCAACCTCATGAATTCTCAAACATTTGATGATCGATCTCAGATCACCTAAGTACTTCCCTTTTGCTACAATATTCCCTTGATGTGCACTTTGTGATCCATTCATGTCATCAAATGATTTCTTACACTCTCTTATAAATGTTGTTAAAAGTGTCCTAGGGCTAAATTTGTCCTGCATTCCAACACTATAGACAATATGAACAGCTTTAACTACTGCCTTGTTTGCCACCATTTCCTCTATTATTTCTGGAAGCTTCGCCAAGAGAGCGTTTGATCGTTTGAGTGCATCACAACTCCACTTAAGGTTACTTACCTGTAACAAATTTCTGATATTCGCATTTGTAAATTGATCTGGAATCCCAAAACCCCCAATAAAGAAGAGCAAACCTCGGGCATCGATTTCTTGAGGCTTTCCTCCTTCAGAATTCATCCTCTCCAACCATGCTAAAGCTGTATGCTTTGCCTCTTCCTTCACCCAATTCTCAAGCTTGATTTCCTTATCGTAGATTCCAGTCATTAACAACAAGCACTCCAAAATCAATACTTTAGCCTTCCTTCCCCGAACCAAAGGTGATTCATTAGCAAACTTCTTGCCCACTGTAATATAAAACTTACCGATACAATTAAATACAAGGGTTGCAGGATTAGGCGAATGTCTCAACGCCTTATGGACTTCTTCACGCAGTCTACGAAAATTTGAGATATGTGTTGTCATATACTTCCGCAAACCACAATGGTCCATCGTTTCACAGAAGATTTCCAACTCTGATCGAGGCGATTTCAGTTCTGAACGAGGCAATTTCAGTTCTAAACGAGGCGACTTCAGTTCTGAAGGAGGCGATTTCAGTTCTGAAGGAGGCAATTTCAGTTCCAAACGAGGCGATTTCAGTTCCGAAGGAGGCGATTTCAGTTCCGAAGGAAACGATTTCAGTTCCAAACGAGGCGATTTCAGTTCCAAACGAGGCGATTTCAGTTCCAAAGGAAACGATTTCAGTTCTGAAGGAGGCGATTTCAGTTCCAAAGGAAGCGATTTCAGTTCCGAAGGAGGCGATTTCAGTTCCAAACGAGGCGATTTCAGTTCCGAAGGAGGCGATTTCAGTTCCAAACGAGGCGATTTCAGTTCTGAAGGAGGCGATTTCAGTTCTGAAGGAGGCAATTTTAGTTCTAAGTGAGGCGAATTCACTTCCTCGCCTTCGCCCTCGCCTCCCTCTCCCTCCACTACCTTCTCCTCTTGGTTGACTTCTTCTTCTTCTTCTTCTTCTAGGTCTTCAGAGGGGTCAGATTCCCAAGATGATTCTGGCTCAGGGGCCAGGGTCGGGGCTGGGGTTGCAACTGCTGGTGATGATGATGAGGCAAGTAAAGATTGAGGGGGAAGCAGCATAGAGTTGATTGAGGTTTGTATTGAATTCATGTGTCGTTGCAGATCATTCAAGCATTGTTGAAAAGCGGTGAGAGAGTCGCAGAACGTGCGGAGATTGTCGGCAGTTATATGTACCTGAGAATGTGATGGTTGCAATTGGGTGGCCAAAGGTGGCTGCGCTGCAGCGGAAGCATCCATCGTATGAACCGTGAGTAATTCTTTACCGAAAATTGCTACTTTGGATTTTGGAATTCCGGAGAATGTTAACCCTTTTCTTTTTCTTTCAATTAAATTAAAATAAGAATAAGATATTGAATAGTGTACTTAAATACATATTGGAATTGTGATAAAGCATAGTTTGATAAGGAGTAGAAAACATATTTTCCATATATAGTTTGGTTAAATATTTTTAAAAGTTTTTTTTTTACAAAAAATTAATCCAATGAAAATAACGAAATAAATTTTATTAGTGGAAAATTACACATTAATTGTGTTTTCTCCGTTCATTAATTATGATGGTTTAAAATATGATATTCCTTTTATTTACATACCAGACATAAAAATTATGGAATACACACTATAAATGAATCAAAACATGTCTATTGAAACAAGTAAATTGCGATAGTAAAGCTTTATTTTTATATAAATTAAACTCAGGAATCTATTTGTATTGTTTAATGCATGAGGCTAGACATGCTAAGAGACGTAAGTCTTGAGACATGTTGCGTAAGTCTTATGAATTTATGGGGCATAGTCTCATATATATTATATTTTATGGGCATAGTTTTATTTAAATAGACATTTTTTAATTATATTACAAAGAAAATTAGTAAAAGTAAAATTTTCAATTATTTAACAAATAAATTTTAATAAATATAATAAAATATATAAAAAAAATATTACTCGATTTTTATTTGAGAAATTTCTTAATAACCAATAAATCAAAAAAAAAGTATGACAATCACTATTTAAGAAATATCAACGTGTACGTTTAACGCTTGGAGCTTACCCCCTATCTACGTCTTCAATTGGAGCACCCAAATTCTAAAACTTACGCCCTATGAATCTATGTCTTCAATTTACGGCCCAAAACATTTTTAGTATGCCCCAAGAAAAAAACATTTTTGAGAACACTGGTATTGTCCGTGTTCTTTACCCACTCCTTTGTCTATTAAATTTTTTAAGAATAGACCAAATTATAAAAAAAAGTTAAAAAAAATGCTATGTAACCTCAACAGAATGTTTGCTATGAGAGTGTTATTAATTGCTAAGTCAATTGTACTATAATGATAAAATAACTAATACCATGACATGCACACATTTAATTTATGTAATACCAAGCTCCAGCGCCGATGAATGTTTCGACATCAAGACCAAAAGCTCAAATCAAACATGTATAATGAAATGTTTTAATATTGTAAGATCGAAAAGGATAGATATATTGAACCAAGCTGAACATTTGAAATACATATTATAATTTCAACTGTTAGCCAATGTTTTCCATGAAAATTCTAAGTTCAAGCAAAATCTGTAAGTAGACAATAAACCTCCTAAAATACACTCTCAAGGGGAACAACAAATGGAAAAGGGGATACTTCATAAACTGATTTCTTCGACTTCTAATCGAAAAGACTGAAACCCATGTCATCGTCTGACTCTTCTTTTTCTTCCACTTTCTTTTCTTCCTTCTTCTCCTCAGCAGCAGGTGCAGCAGCACCGCCACCACCAGGTGCAGCAACTGCACAAGCAGCACCTCCACCAGCAGGTACTGAAGCCAACTTTTCTCGGCCGGCAGCAATCAACTCAGTGATATCTTTGCCCTCAACTTGAGAGAGTAGTAGTTGAATCCTATCATCATCAGCCTCAGCTCCAACTGCAGCATGTTGGACGAGTGTTAATTCAAAATGAACCACTAAAACCAGCAGACATGTATCACAGTTAAGAACAAGAATCCAGCACAGTTTATTATGGGAGCATGAACCTAATAACGTATAGCCAGTTACATACAAGACAACATGAAAACAGTGAAATCCGGGATTCAATATCTACTAGTTCAGTAGGATCAACTAAGTTACATGTAATCAGTTTAAGATACTTCAGAGAGAAAACCCAATATAGAACAATACGCAATAGCATCAAGGTGATTAGATTGCATCAACTTTCGACATTTGAAGTTGAATCAGTTACTGCAGGGTTCTTAATGCAAAAGAAAAAAGAAAACAAGTATTACAGTGTACTTTCCTTCCAGACAGGTCAAGCAGGTAGGGCACAGGACGGATAAACTTACGCAGGCATCATTGCAGACTAACTCAAACTTACTTTGAGAACCATGAAAAACAAAAATAATAAAATTTTACCCGTAGTCATAATAGCCACTACTAAACCTGGTAACTTGAACGAAGGCAAGGAATGATTTTAACGTGATGCTATTCCATAACCCCTAACAACTCTTCAGTCCCAATTTACACACTCTACATTCAAGGGTTTCACTAGATCCCAAAATATTTAACACTAATTCACTAATATGAACTAGCATATGACTTTCACAAACTTCAAAAAATTCCAATTTCTGAAAAATCTCTACCAAATTATTTTTTCACCATTCCTACAATATTTTCTTCAGCTACCTCTATTACAATCACAAGTAAAATTGTCATAATATAAGCTGGCACCTCTCTCATTGTCGCTAATATTATCTAATCTCTAGCAGTTGAGCTAAATCGCACAAGTAATTTAGGCACATAAACCAACTACATACACATACTAATAATAAATAACTTCAGGGATCAATCGCTATAGAGTTATATAGAAATGGCAACACATTTCGGATCCATATGCAACAAATCCGTAAGATGGGAAAAAGAAGAAAAATACTCTAAGGTCGTACCAGATGCAAGGATTTTCTTCAAATCCTTCTCTGAAGGGGAGGTGTTTCCACCCAAGACGGCCAACAAGTAAGCGGCGATAACCTTCATTTTCTCTTCTCTGATCAAAATTAACACAACAAACAAAAATTCAGATATAAAACGCTGAAAGAGCAGGAAATAAACTACGAACAATAGAAAATTGAGAGGGAGAAAGTACCGTGGAGATTTTAAGCAAAGTGAGCCTCCGAATGGCGGACCTTTAGTGCTGCTTCTAGGGTTTATGAAGAAAGAAGGAATGATAAGATTATATAGCTAGGGTTTTGGCGGAAGGGCCCATTTGGTTTAATTTTCTTTGAAGGCCCAGGCCCTATAAGATATTGGACAATCCACAAAATAATCCAAATGGGCTTAGTCTACAAAATTTAATCCACCTATTCTTTGAGTAACATTTTACTTAAGAGGCCACTTTGCAGTATTCTTTTTGAAAAAATAGCCATTATAATAGTTTAATTACTTACCTCAACAATATTTATTTAATTACACGAGTTTAGAAGTGGTTATTTTCTTAAGTTTAGCCACATTTACATCTGCTCACAAGTTAGGTTGATATAAATTACTTTTTCCGTCCAATAATAGATTATGAGGAAGTAAATTATAGAAATAATTTTATCGAAGCATTCTTATTAAATAGAAGGCATTCATTGGTTTACAAATTAGACAAATATTAACATACATTTCAAAATAATGTATTGGGCAGATGCCAGATAGTGTATCTTTTCTCTTGTGAGTTGTGAGAGCAAAAACCACTGAGCTATTACACGATTATATTCTCATGAAATAAATGTGTTTATTACGAATATATATATATATATATATATATATATATAAAAATATACAATAAAAAAATATAACATTACTCATTAGAAGCAGCGAAAAAAACTTTTTCATGTTATGAAATAGCCTACATATATCTATCGTACGGTCTCTATAATAATATATCGTATTATAACTGATGATGTCATTGAGAGGTTTGATCTGAGGACAATATTCTCTATTTATTTATCGAAAATTAAAATATATGGGAAAACTTCTTTGAAGTATTTAAAATTGACCTTAGTTGGGAAAAAAAAAGGCAGCAGTCTCGTTCAGGCATTAAAAAGAAATACTTCTTGGAGTCTTTTGATTATACAATTATTTTAATAATACTAAATATAACTTATTCCAAAAGTATATAATATAATAGAAAATGTTTATTTTACCAAATCAAATACTTTAGCACACAACAGTTTACTTTTGTCCCTCAATTATAATTTATAATTCAACACGTTACTTGCTAAGCACATCCGATGTTAGTGTTTAAAATGTGTTCAATAAGATGTTAATTACTAACAACTTTGTTAATTATCAAGTATTTTATAAACATCCTTTGTGTATTAGTAAGATTATAAAATTCAATTATTAGGTAAAATATATTCAATGTCATGTAGAACAAATCTTTTTTTTTAAAAATTATGTTTCAATAATGTTTGGTACATGGAATATAATTTGGTGAACGTTATTATACAGTTGGAAAGTGAGATGAGTTAATCATGGTCACGAGGTAAATTCAATATATATATATATATATATATATATATATATATATATATATATATATATACACGTTATTATACAGTTGGAAAGTGAGATGAGTTAATCATGGTCACGAGGTAAATTCAATATATAATAACGTGTGTATATATATATATATATACACGTTATTACTAAAAAACAACTGCAAAAATAACCAAATTAAATTGATAACTTAGAAATTTAAAATTTATAATTATTTATAAATAAATATAAATACTTTGTTAAAATTTTAGTAACTTAAGTCTTTCGCTTTACAATTTTCTTTAGCCTAACATTTAAATTTTAGCTTAATTACAATCCTAAGTCCAATTCCATCAAAATTTATTATTTACCATTGGGGTTGTTCATGGTTATGGTTAAACAACCAAATCGAACCGTAATCCGAACCAAATCAATTAAAAAAACCGATATTTTGTTAGGTTTGGCTTTTAAATTTTTAAAATCGATATTATTTGGTTTGGTTTGGTTTTACTAAAAAATAACTACAAAACAACCAAACCAAACCGATAAATTAGAAATGTAAATTTTATAATTATTTATATCCTAAGTTCAATTTCATCAAAAATTTATTACCTACCATACCTTTCATAAGATAGTTACACACTTAATAACTTTGTTCGTGTAATGATAACTCTAGTATTGCTTAATTACTTAATTGAACCAACAATAGCTCTTCTGTGGATTGTTCATGTACTAGATGTTTTTTTTTCTATCAAGATACATATGTCCTAAAAAATTTATAACTTTCAAATCGGAAAAAGCCAGAAATACTGAACCAAACCGAACCAAACCGTCAATAACCAAACCGATGGTTATTTTTTTCATTTGATTTGGTTTGATTTTAGAAATTTTAAAAACCGACTAAATTGATTAGGTTTTAATTTTAACTAATAACCGATCTAAATTGAACCACGAACACCCCAGTGATATCAAAGCTTATCAATTGGACCATGTTCAACAATTCTTTAAAAAAAATTACTTAGCCCTCTGTGATAACAAATTAATATATCTTATATATATTGTCAAATTCATTCTTTCAAGAAATATTACTCAAATCATATTCCTCATACGATATATGTCATATAGTAATAGAAAATTCTATAAAAAGATAATTGATAATTCATTCCTTAAAAAGTAAAAACTTTTTATTCCTCTATGAGATCTCTGTATATACTAAAAACTTTTTATTCCTTTATGAGATCTCTGTATAGCATATAACATATATAGAAGATTGGTTTCATGATACCACGTAATATACATATCACATACTAATAAAGTATCAAATTACAAGCTTTATTTTGATGTTTTAATTTTAATATAATTTCTATGTGTTTAAATTTTGTATAAAAGTTTTTAGAAAATAGAGTCATATTTTAGATTAAAAAAAAACGTTTGCAACAGAGAATAAAGGTTGTAAAAATGATTTTTCTATTAATTTTGTTTTAATAAATAATTTAGTTACGTTAGTATTTTTTTTTTCTATAAATTATTTCTTGTCTAGTTATCTAATTTTCTACTAACCCAAATTAGTCAGTTAATAGTGTTATCATTATGTATATTTTTTATATTTGAAAAGAAAAAGAAAAACACAAAAAATTCTCACAATAAGGTGCGTTCATGGTTATGGTAAAAAATTCAAATCAAACTGCAATTCGAACCAAATCAATTAAAAAAATGAATATTTGGTTTGATTTAAAATTTTGAAAAAATTGATATTATTTGATTAAAACAGATAGTATCAGTTTTCAATTTTACTAAAAAAATCACAAAATTAATCAAACCGAATTGAAAAAATAGATTTATAAATTTTGCAATTATTTATATAGAATTCATAAATAAAATACAAATATTTTGTTAATTTCAATTAATTTAAGTTTTTACTTTACCATTTTCTAAGTCCATCATAATTTATTAGTTTAGTTTTTATTTAATCTGCCTCACATAAGATAGTCACACTTTTTTTTAATTAAATCACTTTGTTTGTGTAATAATAACTTTAGTATTGCTTAATTGATTAAGTGAATCCTCATCAGCTTTATTGTGGGGGTTTTCATATACTAGGTACAATAAAATCTCTATAAATTAATACTCGATAAATTAATAATCTCTCTAAAATAATATTTTTCTTCGGTCCCGACTTGGGTCAATGGAAAAAATCATCAATTTCGATAAGAATAATAAGATAATATATTTTCAGAAGACCCCTATATAAATATATGGTCCCATTAATATCATAAATTAATAATTCTTAAAAAGTACTAATATATCGAAGACAATTTAGTGAAATATGATTCTATGTGTTCTGTTTTTTCTTAAAATGTAAATCTAGTTGAAGCTGAACTCTAACATTTCTTATTGCATCCAAGAGCTCCGGTATTGTCCTTTTGAACTGCACCATACAATGTGAAGAGTTGTAAATGCGATAAGCATTTGTTTATGCGTAATTGGTTCCAAAGATATAGTATCATCTCCAACTTCAACACCAACATTGATTTTTCCGATGCTATTCACAATTTCTTTAAAGTTTTGAGTTCCTAAACACATATCACTTTCACCCGGATAATTCAATAGATTATTGACATCAATTTTATTATAGTAACCGAGATTATTCGTCAATAACCTCAAGTTCCTGAATGATGTTTTCACAAATAGTTTCATTTGAATTCTTTAAGATTGAATCCCTCGGATGAATTGCACAATGTCGAAACAACTTGCTATTGTCTTAGATATATTTGTTGTCCAAACATGAATTGCAAAATTGATAGCATCCAAAACATTAATATTTCCTAGAATAGTTTGTCGCACTTCATAGTCTTCTAATATCCTACGATAAAATTTGTTCGATAATACATATTGAAAGCTCTTATTATCCCACCATCACAAGGTTGAAATTAGTAAGATACAATGATTTTTATGTATTCGTTGTACTTTATGTTTACTTTTTTTAAAATGTGAAATCAATAAATATGATACATAAGTTAGTAAGATACAGTGATTATGATATAATTTAAACTAAATCTTCATTAAATCTCAAATCATTCTTTAAGTTCATAAAATATTAATTTATCGATTAAATAATATCTATATAAAATGATAAAATTTCATAGTCTTACCTATATTAATTTATAGAGTTTTTACTGTATATATGTGTGTTTATCAAGATATGTATGTTTTTAAAAATTTTGTCACTTTCAAATCGAAAAAGATTAGAGAAATCGAAACAAATTGATAATAACTAAATTGATGGTTATCTTTTCATTTGGTATGATTTTAGAAATTCAAAAATCAGTCAAATTTATTTAATTTCAATTTTAATATATAACCGATTCAAACCGAACCATCAAAATGTCCTATTCACAATGTACTATTACCATGTACTACCAAGTACAATGTACTACTATACACTTTTTTTGCCATTTCAAACAA
This sequence comes from Solanum chilense, assembly GCA_032847665.1. Taxonomy (NCBI): domain Eukaryota; kingdom Viridiplantae; phylum Streptophyta; class Magnoliopsida; order Solanales; family Solanaceae; genus Solanum; species Solanum chilense. Next base: position 53,372,524 of record CM064968.1, on the reverse strand, counting down.
AATAGATTATGCACTACACAATTATATATAATGAAATGATTAACTACCTAAATTAGAAAATTTAAAAATTAAAGTTAAAAAAAATTGTGAAAAAAGTGAACAACTGAGTGGATGTGTGCCATGGTAGGACTTTATTTATTGTTTTGTTGTATGATGTATAATATTCTGTTTAAGAAAATGTTTCAAATGATAATAAGCAAACAAATAAGCGAAGAATAATTTGATTAAAATTGATTTTAGTCGTCCGAAAAAATACACACAATTTCAGCAATAACGATCAGTCAATAGCTCAACGTAAGTTTTCCCCAACTTATAATAATTGTTTGGACTTTAAAAGTGTGAACTTGAAACGAAGGATTATGACTTTAAGAAACAAATGTAATTTTTATGAAAGATTGTGTCTGTTTCAAAGAGTGATATTTTTGAAAGATTGTCTTTTTCCTAAGAGCTGTGACGTGTACCATTTGTTGACTATAGACAGATATACTTTTTCTTTCTCATTTTTCTGCATCGAATTTTTCCCTTCTCTTGTATACATTTCTTATATAAAAAAAAATCGGTCGATCGTGTCTGTGTGTGATTCGTTGCTGTCGTTTTGAGTTCGTTGAAACTATCAATGTTTGAGGTACCACTACTTCTTTAATGGTTAATCATTTTATCTTAGGAGAAATTAATCTACAACCTCGAATACTTGAGGAGATTAAAATTTTTAAAAGCACAGTAAATTTTGTGAACTCGAATAATCCTATTATTTTTCTGTTACTCTTATTATTTTTGATCTTTTAATCTAAATCTAAGAGATTGATATTAAAATATCTTACCAAAAGTAACTAAATATGTAAGATTTTTCCTTATTGTTGACATAAGTATAAAAAAAACGCTTAATGCATCAATTGTTTCAATTGAATATATGTTTTAAGCCTAAAAAATAAAAACAAAAATACAACTCAAACTTTTACCCTTGAAATTTGATAGAAAGCTTCTTTGACATTTTCTTCTATTGATGAAAAAAAAGGTCACATGGATATATTCCCTTGTTAATGGTCTATTTAAATTATTTCAATTCTTGCAGCATAATTAGTGGAAATTAATACCACATGCCTTCTATTATTTAAACCCACAAAATGTGTTGACAAAAATAATTTAGAATTATAAAAGGGTAATCACATGTTTTAGAGCTGCAATTAGGGGTGGCTAAGTGGACATCAGATTGAATATGAGCGGATCAAAAGGAGTGGGGTAAAATAGATTATACATCAATATGATCCTTATTTTGATGTTAGTTGGTAATTATAATTTTTAATTTTGAGTTTGTGTAATTAGATACTTAAACTTGTATAAAATTGAACAAATGAACATAATCGTTCTACGTGACACCCTACATGATAATTTTGTAACCTACATGGCATCTTAAGTATCTTATGTCATGTAGGACACGTGTGTCTACTTATTTAATTTTATACAAGTTTAAGTGTTTACTTGTATATACTCAAAGTTGGAAGGCATAGTTGTACATTGAAGCCAAGTTAAGAGTCATGTTTATGTATTATGCCTAAAACATTTGACTCATTTCCTTTTATATTGTCCCTAATTACTTGTTTATTTTGACAAATCAAGAAAGAATAAAATGAAATTGCGAATTTTCAAAAAGGTCTGTGATATTCCATAAAAATTGACATGGTCATGATAACTTTGTTTAACAAATATGATTGATATCTACGAATTATCCATATTTTTTTTATGAATTAATCTATATTTGATTCAATTTAAAATTGATTGAATATCTAACTCATTCCAAATATAAAAATAATCTTAAATTTTAACCATTTTGTCACCCTAGCTGCGACCATTCCAGATTCTGATGCAAGAAGATGCATGGAAATTCAATATTCTTAATTGACCAAATTATTCTCCTGCTAAATTATATATTTAAAAATTATTTAATTAACATGGCCAATTTATCACGACAACTCGAACATTGACTTCTATTTTTAGAATATAACCGACACAATTAATTATTTCAATCTTCTAGTTAATTAAACGTTTTATGCTTATTGATGTTATTCATGTGGCTACTAATAAGGTCAATTAGCTAATTGAAAGCCACTTAAAGTGGATCACAAATCTTGTTTAAAGAAAAAACAAACAAGCAGAGTCTTCATTATTAACAAAATAATACTCCTAGGTTTTTAAGTCAATTAATGGTGTTCGTGAACTCATGGTCTCTCTGCCAAGTTAGTGTTAGTATTTGGAATGGGTTTTAATCATTTTTCCTAAATTCATGATTTTAATTTATCGACTATATGAATAATAAACTCTCAAACATATGTATTAGATTAGAGCAAAGTTACTAGCTAGAATATGTTGAACCCACATTTTAATGATTCTATTAAGATCTAAGTTTGCATTTGGCATATATCAAGATAAAATAAGTGCGAAATATACCCAATATTTTTTTGAACAATTTTGTTATTAGATCATCATAAGTCATAAGCTCTTTTGACGTTAGTCGTCTATATACACACAGTTCAGCTTGCTCTAAGCCTAAAACGCTAGCTAAAAGATGGAAGTATAAACTAATTACAAAAGTTATACAATACTGACTCTAAATCCTGAATTCGTGTCAGTGTCTATTGTTCTCGTCTTTTTTGAACCATGATGGGAAGTCCGCCTCTCACGGTGGCTGTCAATCCCGGCATGAACTTAGGTGCCTGGTCTTTAGCCAAATGAACTTGAAAGTCGAATTGCCTAATCAAAGCCAAAGCAACACTCTTCATTTCCACAATAGATAAATCTTTACCCAAACAAACCCTAACACCACCTTGAAAAACCGGATATTTAAAAGGACACTGTGCCTTAAAAACCCCGTCTTCCAACCATCTTTCTGGCTTGAATTCTAAACAATCTTTACCCCAAATACCCTCCATCCTCCCCATTGCATATGGATGATACGTCACCCTCGTCCCTTTAGCCACGAACGTACCATCAGGGAGCGTATCGTCTTCTTGACAAAACTTCGAATCAAATTGAACCGGCGGAAATAGCCTAATACTCTCATGTATAGCTGCAGTCAAAAAATGCATTTCGCGAATTTCTTCGAAAGTAGCTAGTGTTCCATTTTCTGTTTTTCCCATTACTCGATTCGACTCAGCTCGAATTTCATTAATAACATGTGGATGTTGAGCTAGTAGCCAAAAAAAAGTAGTCAGTCCGGACGCAACAGTGTCTCTACCCGCCAATAGAAAACTGACGATAATATCCCTAAGGAGTTTATCATCATCAATATTCCTCATGAACCTAGACAAAACGTCATTTTGCGAAGAAAAATCGTTTTTTCTTTTCTGAATTATTACCTCCTCGGCAAGTACATCAACTTTTTCGATCGCTTCTTTTAGCTTCTTTTCTGATCCAATATTCAAACTCCTTTTAATTTTCCATACTAAAGGTGAAACCGTCATAGCTCTTTCAGCGGACAATTTCGAAGCTAAATCAAATGACTCTTGAAGATCTGAATCTGGTAATGATAATTTCAAACAACCAGGATCCACACCAAATGAAAATTTACAAATACTATCAAACGAAAAACGTCGTAAAACATCTTGTAAGTCCAAAAAAGTATGGATATTACTTTCCAAAAGCGGAATCAACCGGTTTCTAATTTCGTCACTGACGATATCGAAAGCGTACGAGCGTATCGATACGCGTCCGAGTTCTAAACTTGCCATCTTCCGTTGAAACTTCCACATTTCGCCGTCTACGGCGAAAATTCCTCGGCCTAATAAATCGCCGAGGATAGTAGAAAATTGTTTTCCTTTAGGAAAATTATCGAAATTTGTTTTGAGCATGTATTCAACGTTTTTTGGATTTGATGTAATTACATTTCCGAGAACGTGTACATGTATTGTACCAGTTGGTGATTTTTTGAGTAGATAAGAGTACCAATCACAAAGATTTTTGAACTCTAAAGACCATGTAGAGTTCAAATAGCTTTTGCAAATCTCACACTCACAATAAGGTTTAAGTCTAGAAAGAAAAAAGAGAATTGATAACACAATAGCCAAAATCAAGAAAAAAAGAATAGTAGCCATTTCTATATATGATGACTTATGTAAAAGTGAGTGAATGAGTAGAAGTGAATAGAGGGTGTTGCTATTTATAATGAAGAGGAGGATGATGTTTATGGGATTTTCAATCCTACTTTTCTAGATAAACCAGAAATCTACGTACTCAAATTTTTTTTTTTTCGTCAGTGACACAACTTTTTTTTTATTCGAAAGCTTTTATCATTTTATCTATATTAATTATAAAGTGATTGAAATTAAAATTTTTTTAAAAAAAATTTTTAAATAATTAATTGAGAATATAATATATAAAAAAATATTTATTTTTAATTTATCAAAATAAATAAATAAATAAAAATAATTAAAAAAAATAAACAAATAATTAAAGATACAGAAATATATTAGTTAGAGTACTTATTTAAGTTTTAGAAAAGGACATTACGTTACAGCTAGTGGATGACCATAAGGGACAGCGACGTGAAGGGGGTACACGAGTTACGCGTGCGCTAATAAATATTTATTTGCTCTCCCTCTCGTTTTAGTTTATGTTATATAATTTAATTTAATGTACGTAAAATTTAAAAAGATATATTTATAATAGTCATAAATTATTCATTAATAGTACGATATGTACTTTAAAATTGTTTTGTTACAAAACACAGAAATATGTTATTTTTTTGGGATTCGTGAGTCGTATAAATAGGAGAGGAAATATGAAACAAAAATTATCAACTGTTATTTGTTGTACGCAGTATATCGTCCATTATAACACTTGTTCTATTTGAATCAATTATTGATTATTAAAATCTAATTATAGAAAATTAGTGGCTAATAATGGATAATTAGCTGTTTTTATCAGTTTAATATTTCTTAATCATCTCTGAAGAATTATTCTTTAATTTGTAATTTTGGTTTAGAGGAACATAATTTTGGTAGTTCTTTCTAGTTACGCACTTGCACTGTGTAATGGGAAGTAATTATTGATTAAAAATTAGTGGATTCCAATTAATATAGCATTACTTATAAAGTACGTGTGTGTGTTGTGTGCTGCAAATTATTTGATTAATATTATTATTATATACTATAATTATGTGACACCTGTCAAGCTAAGATACAATATAATATTCCTATGAATTGTTTTCAGCGATTAAAAGAATTAAGTAATTAATTCTGATTTATTCCTACTAAATTAAATTAGTACTACTCGCATTTTCCTTGTTTTATTCATTGGTTAAGACTTGAGTTTTAGAAAAAACTATTTTTAATCTAAGGTGTTATATATTGACATTTTAAAATAAGTACAATATACATATTGTTAAATTAGACAAAAATAACTAATAAAAGTGAGAAAAATACTATTTTAATAAATTGAATTGATATTTATATAGAGTAAATAGATAGATAAAAAGAAGTCGTAATTAATGTCGCCCATGTCGGCAACATGGGGCAAGTTACATATGACAAAACGACGTCGGCAAGTCCAACTGGTACATGAACAAACATTTAGTATATAATAATATTTTTTTTAAGACAGATTGGCCCTTTGATAGACAAAATATAATGTATTTGTCTGAAGAATAATTAGTTCATTTTAACTCTTATCCAGATGCTGAACATGTCTAGTTGCATTGTCTTCGATCTCTTCTTGTCAATTTATACAAAGGAATAAAATATCTCATGGCCAAACATGTTCCCTTGAGAAATGAGAAGTGATACACCAGTGTTTGTAAGGTTCAAAATTGTAGCTGATACCGTGAAATTAGGTCTTATGCCTAACTCACATCCCAAAAGCTAGCTCAAAGGGAGGAGGATTGTCTAAGCCTTATAATGAGTCCATCCATCTTATTAATAACCGATGTGTTACTTTTGTCATTCTTTAACACCCCACCTCACGCTAGTGCTTAGCATCTGGTGCGTGGGCAATTTTGATTTTGGGGACCTCAACATCGGGTGAGACGGACCCTGCTTTGATACCATGTGAAATTAGGTCTTAGGCCTAACTCACACCAAAAAAGCTAGCTCAAAGGGAGGAGGATTACCCAAGCCTTATAATGAGTCCACTCATCTCATTTATCACCGATGTGAGACTTTTGTCATACTTTAACACATACATATGGTTGTCAATTGTCATTGACATGCTAGCTAACTAATTATCTCAAAGTTTAACAAGATTATTTTAGTTTATACTTGAATTATACTATATTGTATGTTTTATATGTTGCTCGATTTTGATCTTCAGACTATATGTATTTTGCGTTTTCAGATAAATGTATCATGGATAATTGAGGTCAAACTAGATATTATTTATTCTAGATACATCGTATTATATCCAAGCGAGATTCATATGTACTTGAGTTGCATTGACTTTCTCGTTCGTTCTTCTCCCTCGATTGTCGAGTACTTCATAACTTATACCGTAGCAAAATATATGTATTTAAATATTTCTAACTTGAGATTATTAATTGGTGAGACAATATGTAATTATTTCGAAATTCAAACTATAGAAAAAAGTTAATAAATATAATAGCATTGTTTTAACTATTGGAAATAATTAGCGACCACGTTTTCTACGTTTATAAAAGTGGACGTAAAAGGGGGTAGAATTTAATTTCACTTTAGTAGAAAGCAGAGTGGAAAATATGTAGCTTCTCAAGTTCCTAAAAAAAACGAAACAAGATGCCGTGGGTTGTGTCGACTAGTGAGGTACATGCACAAAGATACACTTGCACAGTTGAATTAGTGCTACGTACGTTTTATCTTTTTCTTTATTGTGACAGGACATGAGTCATGACATGTCTACTTGCCCGTCTCATTTTTTTATCCGTTTATTGCGGACTCAGAGATAGATAGAAATAATAATCTCGAGATAATTAACTAATTTAAATACTATTTTATCTCGTTATTTATCTCGATACATAAAATACTTTTATTTCACATATCAAACAACACTATATACTTTTTATTGTATTATGAAAATGTTTTTTTCTTTATCTCTCCGTTTAGAAGAAAACATCTTTCTTCAAATTAAATATACAATAAGTGTATTATTATTTATAAAAAATATTATCTTTCGTATCAAATACAATTACCATTTTAACAAGTACGTACGTACTCACTGGCATGCATTTGCAAATTGCAGTCATGTTTCCCACACGTTTTGAACATAGGACAAATTTTTGTATATACTTTATTTGAGAAACAAATTGGCCTAATAACAAGTAAAGGTCGTAAGTTGCAACTAATTGTAAAATATCCACTGAGACTATACAATTTGATTGTGATAACTAAAAGTGAATTAACAAGTTGGATATATATATATATATTTTACTTTTTATTCTTATATAATATAATGTTGTGGGCTGTAGACATCAAGCGTTTGATTTTTCTACTCACAATCCATTCACACTAACCTCAAAAATTTAACTTACTAATCAAATATTAAAATGAAGAAACTTGTCTTGTATTTATTAGTTGGGTGTAAACATGAATATATATGAATTAAATTTAGGACAACTTGCACAAATTTCATTAATTCAGAAACTAATTTTTTAAATATATTTTAGTTTGCAATATTACTTATCTTACTAGATTTTGGTGCCTCCAAGTACGTCTAAATGCCTGTAATTAAGATATGTGGGGTCAATTTAGCTATAATTTGTGCTCTAGATACAATGTATCCAAGTAGATCCACATGTATCTAGAATACATATCAAATCTCGCTTGCTTTCCTCGTCTCTCCCATCTCGCTCACCACTCTCTAATGTATCTGATATCCCAGATATATGTGAATCACTCCAGATACATATAGATACATATATCTAGTGTAATTCACATATATATGCGATTCATTCAAGTCTTATTCGCCTCCCTCTCAATCTCGCTTGTCCCTCTCTATTTTAGTGTATATGATAGCAAAAATATGTATACCTAAGTGTAAAGTACGTAGAAAACTCTTAATTAATGATAAAATACATATATATGATAATGAAGTATATCTAATTGTGTAGCATTTTCTTAAATTTATTCTTTCTCTATTTCTTTTATAGAGTTAAAGTGGATTTATATCATGGTCTTTTTGCTAAAGGACCTACTTATGTTGAAGAATCGTGAATTGTGCTTTGGGATGAAATATCACGCTTAATATAATATAATAATAGTGTTATGCTTTATACTGGAAAAAAATTGTGCTTTAACAAGGGGACCATAAGTGGAAAGAAGTGTTTAAGTGGATTTTAATATATTGTATGTGTTATGTACGGAGTATCTTCTTATTTTATTTAAGTGTACTGATTTTTATTTATATTCGTAAAAAAAATAACATATATATATCATGATGTCGACAAGGCAACTTTGAGACAAATTTAACTTACTTTTGATTGGATAACAATAAAAGCATTGATCTGTCTGTCGACCGATATTGTAGTTGATGCACTTAAGTTATGAAATTGATTAGTTCATCTCTGACATAATTTCCAACTACTAATATATTGTTTATTTTATTAATTGGATTCACTAATAATTGAGATACGATTCACCTTACATATAGAAGCCACTTATAAAATGAGAAAGTATGATTTATGATTGATATTTTATTGTTGGTATATCTACTAATATTAGATAATTATTAATCTAGTTAATTTAAGCTCATGTTATATAAAATAAATTGATTCCTCAGATGATCACTCAAAGTAATAATAATTAATTATTTCAATTATAAAAAAAAAAAATTCAAATCAAAAACAAAAATTTATTAATTAAAAGTGTTTTGTTATAAAGAATTTCTCTACTTCCAAAATTCGATTCCCAATCTTTATTTATAAGATAGAGAGATATATTATACATTCAACTATAGATACGTTATATTTAAGAGCTCAAACACAAATTTTTTTACGAAACTGACAGATCTTATTCGTTCCATAAATTTTTTTATATATATATAGATATACTTGGTATAGTATATATATAATCTCATGAGATACTTCGAATCGATTTTTTTTTTGTCTCCTTTTTTCCAGCTTGATATGAGAAGGATATGATCCTGATCTGATTCTTTTCTTTTTTTATTATTTTAATCTATTTTTCTTTTATTTAATTTATGCATGCAGGAAGAAGAGTTAAGCCAATTGTTAAACAAAAATTATTTGCTTTGATAATTACATGCACAATATGTTATGTGGGGATCAAAGCGCCAGTTGAATCAGCGCCAACTCACGAGCTCGAAAATTGATTTGTTGCCCAATCAGAACCAAGACGATGTATTTGAGATTTAAATTTTATAAATTTAATATTTTTTTAATTATCGATTCATTATATTTTTAAAGTAATATATATATGTCTATAATTTGTTATAACTTTATTGAATTTTTACGTATAAGTTTATATTTCTTGTGAAATGTTGTAGCGAAATTATTTTTTTTTTAAAAGGAGTTTAAAATCTGAAGATTAAGTAAGCATGCAAAAACTTTTAAATATTAGATGTATAATGATATTTTTAAGCGTGTTTTTTTTTTTAATTTAGAAATCTCAGCTATCTCATTAATTTTTTTTTTAAGAATAGATTTTCAATTTGAAATATTCTTGATTTACTATCTAATCTTATGAGATAATTTCACAATCGAAAGAATTTGTGTCTTTTTTTCCAGCTTGATATGTGAAGCATATCGATGTTGATATGATATTGATTTGATTCTTTCTACTCTCTAATGACAAATTAATATTCAATTCCTCATCAGTATTCTGATTTCTTTTCATTTTTTAAATATTGAACCCCCCCCCCTATTTATATATTTTGTTGTGACGTACTCTCTCGATCTCTATTTACTTGTTTATATTATATTTAGTAAATTTATTGAGAAAATTATTATTGATATAATGAATTTATTATTTTACTCGTTTAAAATTGATTGTGAAAAATATTGATGAAAAACTGATGCAATGTTCAAATTTTATTTTATGAGTATTAAAAAGGGGTAATTCAATTTTTAATTATTTGTGAATATGTGACTATTTTGCCTGATGAACAACTTTGATATATAATAAATATATAGATCATATTTGTATGTTGTAGCTATTGTTTGAATAATTGCACTTCATAATAAAATTTATGTTGCTATGAAGCTATTGATTTGTATAATTCACTTCAAATATTCAATTTCATACAAATTGTTCACTTTTGTATAAGTTCATTTATGCATTGTCATTTGTATAATAAGATCTGTATTTGTATAACTACATGTGCGTAGGACAAAAATATATGTATTTATATATACACTTTTCTCTCGTTTTATACAAATACAAACGCATTTTATTTTTTTTATATGAAAATGTATAAAATGACTAATTATATGCAGCTTATTGTATTCCAATCAGACGGCAAAAAAGAAAATGTTTGCTACGAATTATAATAAAAATAAATTGTAATTATAATATTTAATTTAAATAAATAATTTGCTATTTAATAGAATTTCCCCTTTTCGATTACGGACACTAAATAGTTCTATGTGAACTTTATACATCACTACAGAAATGGTAACTTAATTGGGCTAATAGGATCAGTCCCCTTCTATGTTAAGGCCCTATATATGTTAATGTTTGCGAAATTTAGCATATAGTCTACCTCACTAACAAAAACTTAAAAATGAAAATCTTATACAATAATTTGGTGAAAGACTGGCTAGAAAATTCAGATTGTAAATCGTAATATGACATTTGAGAAAAATATTGAAATTGAAAATCGATTCGAATATAAAACCCAAATTAGTATCACTTTTATTAAATTTAGACATGATAATATTGCATGAAAAGTACACACAAATTAAAAGCTTAAGAATATATAATCCTTAGAAGAGGTACTTGACAGCACCAGGAATGTGAGCATTCATAAAGTAATCCTCCCATTTGATGCAACGTGGGTCAAAATTAAGCACTTGATCCATGTTAATTTTCTTCATTGCCAATCTCAATTTTTCAGCATTAACCTCATCAAAACTGTAAAATAAGTATATGCTTAACATTAATATAATATTGTTGGAATTTCGAGAGAAAATATATAGAGAATAATGTAACTTAATTATAACGTACCTTCCATAGAAAAACACATAGGGTTCGTATAGTTCAGTCAGACGTATAGCCTTATATATCTTCTTTTTCATAAGTGTATAGTTTTTTTCGTAGCGATGGCATGAAACTTGATTCACAAACTTTAACATCTAAACAGTTTTAAAACATGATTGAGTTAGCATTTGAAAGTGTAGCTTTTTTTAAAAAAAAAAATAAACACGATCAATTTTGTTCATAATCATGTATGGATAACACAAATTTTTTGCAACCTTTAAGAGTGGCAAATAATTAGTTGAAATGTGTTTGCGATAGCTAGTTATGCTGCTAAATGGACGCATAGGAACCTTCACTTTGAAAGTTTTTCCATCTTTATTAGCCCATGGATTTTTGGTGAAGTAGCGAAACACATAAAGCGCAAAGTCTGAAATTCTACGTTCCATGGTCGGTCTAAACACATTGATGTGAGATACCATTGGATTCGAGATGTGTTGGATTCTAAGTTGCTTGAGCTTGAAAAGATTCATACAAATGACAATGGTTCCGATATGATGACTAAAGCTTTGCCAAGAGGGAAGTTTGAAGATTGTTGCATGGTCGCCGGGATGGCGGTCTCCTCCACATAGTCGTGAGGGGGAGAATTGTTGGGTTATGGGTCTTTTTCCCTTCCTATGTGGATAAATAAAAGCCCAATTTGGACCAACCCATTTTTGTCCATAAGCCCATTCTTATGAGGCAAATATAAGCCTATTTTAGGTCTTATTTTCAGATTTTTAGAGAGAGTTTTTAGCAGCCAAAAAAGAGAGAAAGAGAGCAGTTTTTCACAGTCCAAATTCAGCCTTCATAGCCAACTTCAAATTGCGATTCCCGCTTCGTTTCTTGTCCGATTGAGCTGATTTTTGGACAGCATATTATATTCATCTCAATCTTTGATTAGGAACTGACAGAATTGGATTTGGTGGCCTGCAGCTTCAGTTTTGCTGTCGTGAACAGTAGTTGCGAAATTGGTGATTTTGCTCCTTTAATTCTCTAGATTTGGTGCAATCTTATTTTGTTGTTGCTCGTTGTTTGGCACTTGTTTTGTGGCCAATTTTGGAGAACAATATTGTAACTCTAGGTGTATAGTGGAGCTTTTGGTCCCGTGGTTTTTTACTCTTCACATCGAAGGGTTTTCCACGTAAAATCTTGGTGTCTTGTGTGATTGGTTTATTATTGTCTTGTTATATTTGTTTGGTTGAATTACTTGCTGCCTTACTATCATATTGCTTGTGGTTGTTTGTCTTCTCTTGGTTCAAATCGAGATGGGAAAGTATAGACTTGGGTATTCTTCCGTTGTTATCCTGTCAGGCATTCTTTGTTAGTGCCTTGTCTTTCCCAACAATAAATGAGATAAAACTTACTCATAACATAAATTTTATTTTATTAAATTATGCTTATAAATGAGATAAAACTTACTCATAACATAAATTTTATTTTATTAAATCACATAATAATAGAAATTGTATTAATTGAGTGTAAATATTTTTCCCTATAAATGTGTTATCATTTTGTTGTTAATAATGTTAACGATCAACTAATAATCAAAATTTTCTACCACATTAAATATATTTCTCTATTATCTAACTATCAATTACAAATCAGATTTTTATATCAAAATCCAGATTATACCTTCAGATTACATTATATTCCATTAATATTCATAACAACAAGAATCATGATATTTTTTTTCAAATATTCAATATTCACATTAGAATTTGATAAAATTTTAAGTTTGTGTCAAAAAGTTAAAACATTAGAGGGAACCCCTATTGTTACTATATTATTCAATGCAAATACAAAATTTAAGTAAAAAATATTTGATTCACGAAAAGACACATCATATCTGCTAAATCCGTCCTTGATCGAAACAAATAGCGAGTACACTTAAATTAAACAACCTTCAAATCAAAGCGCTAATGTAAATCTTATAATTAAGTACATATATAAAAACTTAAATATAATCCCTAAAACATGTATTTCATAGATTCATGTAAGTGATTCAATAAAATAACTAAAATATATATCTTATTATTTTTTCAAATTAATTTAACATAAAAATTATTTTCAACAAATTTAATGAAAAATATATAAATTAGTTGACTTGACTTTCTACGTGAAATATCAGTAATTATAAAACAAAGTGAGAAGGAATCCATCTCCATTTGATGATCTCCACCATTCATCACTGATTCTCTTACTCTTTTTTTTTTTACCAAACCATGTTTGATAATAAAACTCAATAACCATGTTTGATAATAAAACTCAATCAACATTACAGAACAATAACATAACAACACACAGCAGAAAGGACCTCAAGATGGGTTCACCAACAGGACCAGCCTTTCAGAAATCATGTGGAACATCAGGAACTTCATGATAATGAAATTTATAGTATTTTAGAAATATATTTACCTATTCAAACTATAACAGTGCACAATATTTATCGACAAAGTCGATAAATACCGATTCATAAGGCCCAAAGAAATTTTGTCCTAAAACCTGTTCGAATTTGGGCCGGGCCCAGTTTAAGCCTTCACAGAAATAATGTCATTTTTCCTATTTAGGGGTCTACAACATTATGAAAGGGTAAATGGGGTTTTCAATCATTTTTCTTAATAAAAATGTAGATTGTTCTAACACAAAACACCAAATTATCTTCTTTTTAACATGTACATCATAAAAGATAAAATCCAATCGATTTATCTACTATTGTTATAGGAAAATTTGATCTCATTCAATATTTACACCAAGTAAATAACTAGAAAAACATATACTTTGTGTATTATAAATAACACAAAAGATCAAGTTGTTGACTTACCACAACATCGGGTGGGATGTGAATATTTAGTCTTCTTATATAATCTTGACAATCTTCACCGATCTCATGAAATATTTTTTGACACTTCATTAACGTCACAATTTATTTTCTTAAATAAGTTATTATAATCAAATCCATCGTATTTAGAGCGGTTAGCTTGACCAAATCAAGTTAGCTCATATATAAATTGAGCCTTTTGGGGAGTCCATTTAATCCAAATTGACATATAACAAAATCGTATCAAAACATAATCCAAGAAGAAATGTCTTTGGGTTTGATTGATTTAAGTATAGTCATAATAAATTCCGAAAAAAATGTATATTATGACTAACCAAATTATCTAATCCATTTCTTAATTTAAAAGCATGATCAAAGATATTTGTAGAATATATATAATAAAAACCGAAACTTTTATCCAAATAATATTTGCCAAAAAATTTGAAAATCTGTATTCAAACTCTAGCATATACGACTAAAATTAGTTATAGTGAATCCAAATTTCATTTGATTTTAAACTTTGGCACACCCTCTCACCCGAGTGTTTGCTTCTTTTAACACATCTGTTTATGTTATTACATAGCACCCTTGTTACTGTGTTTAGTCATGTAACTCAGCTAATTACTAGAGTTCAATTATTCTCGTATCATTTGGAGTTTGCTTCTTTTAACACGTCTGGTGGATTTATTTTTGTTAGGTTGTCTAAAATTTGAAGGGTTAATATTTCAAAAAAATGCGGTCCATGTGGATATTAATTCATTCCCTAATTTTTTGGCTAGTAAAATATTAAGCTATGCAATTAAAGAAGGGCAACTTTCACATACAACAAATAAAGAATTTATATTTGTATGCTATAGCAAAGTTTACATAATTGCGCTTTATAGCAAACATAGAAACTGTATAATTCGTTATACATATACAATTGAAGCAAATTGTATAAAACGAAGTGTATAAAACAAGAAAGAAAAAGACACTTGGGCAGAGAACTGTGTAAAAACGAAGTGTATTAAACGAATTGTATTATTATAAGTGTATAGAACGATTATATACAATTTGAATTCGTATAAAATGAGAAAGAGAGAAAGACAAAAGAGACTTGACAAGGAATATACAATTGAACCGAATTGTATAAAACGAGAAAAAGAGAAATTAGATACAATTTGAAAATTGTATAAAACGAGAAAGAGAGAAAGGCAAAAGAAACTGGGCAGGGGAGTATTTTTATTGTATAATTATACGTGTATAGGACAAAAATATATGTACTTGCATGTGTATATACAATTTTCTCACGTTTTATACAAACAGAAACGCAATTCATACATTTCGCTTCGGTTTGTATAAGTGAGAAAGGCGAGGGTGGCGAGCGAGATTTGGGAGAGTGGCGAGCGAGATCTGGAAGAGGGGAACAAAAATATATGTATTTATACAATTTTCTCTGATTTATACAATTAGAAATATTTTTTATACACTTGTGTTTGTATAAAAAGTGAGGAAGCGAGCGAGAGATTGGAGGAGTGGCGAGCGAGATATTTGGGAGAGAGGCGTCTGACAATTTTTTGCAAATGTTTGCTATAAATACAATTGAATCAAACCCTAGCTACTGCATTTATTTTAGGTTATTAGTTTGCTATTATATATAATTTTTCCATTAAATAATTTATTTTATGTCAAGTTATGTGATACATTTTGAACAAAAGCATATTTCAAGGAAAGAAAAAAAGAGAAGAAAAATAACCAAT
This sequence comes from Solanum chilense, assembly GCA_032847665.1. Lineage (NCBI taxonomy): Eukaryota > Viridiplantae > Streptophyta > Magnoliopsida > Solanales > Solanaceae > Solanum > Solanum chilense. The sequence continues at coordinate 53,356,814 of CM064968.1, read as the reverse complement.
TTTTTCTTTTTACTATTAGTGTTTTACTTATAAGTTTATATCACTAAAATGTTTGATATTAATATTTACGTTCCAACATTCAACTCTTCTTTTTCTCTTTTACAAGTTTTTAGCTTCCAAATAAAAAAGTTCATAGCAGGTGATAAAAAATAAAAGTAAAATCAAAAGTTAAGAAATAAACAAGAAAAATAAGAGAAATTTAAGACTAGTATATTATATGACCATCTAATCTAAGATAAAGAGTAGTTTGGCGTAACCTAAAAATATTTTAGCCAAACCCTTAGCTAGCCAAACTTTCATTACAAAAAATTAACAAAAAAATTCAATGGGTTGTATATTTGTATTAGATAATCAAAATAGAAAAAATTACGTAAAATTTATATTTTATTTTTATTATAATCTATAAATTTATATCATCATTTTTCTCTCACTAATACATCCATATCCAGATATCCTCCTATCGGATACATCTATCTCCTCTATGATACATCCTCACTAATGTATCTAGATGTATGTTAATGCATCTGGATGTCCTATCCCTCCTCAGATACATCCTTCGCCTATATATCCGGATGTTCAGTGATGTATCCGAAAGTCCAAAGATGTTTCTGAAATTCATAAATTTTAAGATTTTTTTGTAATTTAAAAAAAAATAGGAAAATAATGTAATTAACTTCTAATACAATGAGATTTACGTAAATTATACAGATAAATATTTGATCATATTTTTGTATGATAGCGTAAATTATTTTTCAGCTTTAAACAAAAGCTAATTATAAATTTATTTTAAAATGGAGTGCTTATTTCATAATTAGAACAATATTACTAATCAATATTAACCATAAGTCAAATATATTAAAATTTTCTTAAAACTTTTTTTCTAAAATTCAAATGATTACAAGGGACGAATTTAGTGATGAGAGCGTAACGTGTGATGTATAAGTCAGACATATAATACAATATTAAATTCTCCTATAAAAAAAAGTTATATAAGTGCAAAAATTTAGAGACGAGAATTCATTATCCTCGTAGTTCTAAGTTTTACCCTAAGAAGATTTCTTTCATTAAAAAATATACACACAATTAAAAAAAAAATTATTTCTCTTCTGAGATCAATAAAATATGACAAAAAAAAATAATTGATCCAGGATTTTGTAATGCTTTTATAAATTTATATTCAGTTTTATATTAATTTTGTATTCACGTATGAAAAAATTGAAAATAGCCCACCTAAAAGGTCTTCCCAAGAGCCCTTTTTAATAGTAATTAATTAATTTATTTAATTTGGACCCTTAAAAGACAATTAAGTAATGTCTTTAACATTGATATATTACTAAACCCTCAAAATTATACTCCAAAACCCAAACCCAGGTGTAGCTACTATTTCTCCGCCGCCGCAGCTGCAGCCGCTGCCGCCATTACTACCGGAAAATGGACAAAGCCAAAAACAAGAAGAAAAACCTAACCCCAGAAGGTCAATTCCGGTCAAGCCTAGATAATTGCTCGAAAACCAAAGATCTTTCTACTGCCATCTCCTTATACGAATCCGCTATTTCAGATGCCTCAACAATCCGCCTTTCCAGTAACCATTTCAATTCTTTTCTTTACATCTGCTCCAACTCTTTTTCAGACCCATCAACGAAAAATGACGCTATTCAATTTGGGTTTCGAGTTTTTAAACATATGGGTTCGTGTAATATAACCCCTAATGAGGCAACTGTCACGGCTGTTGCTCGACTGGCGGCAGCAACTGATGACGGTGACAAAGCATTTGAGTTGGCTAAAGGGGTGGGGAATTGTGGAAAGTTAAGGACTTATGGACCGGCTTTGTTTTGTTTTTGTAAGATGGGTGAGGCTGATAAGGCCTATCAAGTGGAAGAACACATGCGGTCTCTTGGTTTGCAACTTGAGGAAGCTGAGCTTGCTGGGTTGTTAAAGGTGAGTTCTTTTTGTCATTGAATGGTCCCAGTTATTGCTAATTGATTTATTGATGAGTGCGTAGGTAATTTTCAATTGTAGTTTGTTTAGTTTGTGGTTCAAGATGTAGTCTTTTTTCAGTGTTTTGAGTTGCCAGCACTTTTGCTGCTTCTGTTGGTTGCTATTCTGTGTTGTGGGGAGGAGGCAAATTTGTACTACTCACATAAAAATGCAGCATGTATTTTGTTTGCGGGAAAGTCGAATTTGTCAATTGATCAATAGTTCAACGAGTTGTAGTATATAGGTTTGGGATTCCTAATGATGACCCAACTATTTGGAATTGAGGCATAATTGTTGATTGAACTTTTACCTTCTAGGTGAGTGTGGAGAAAGAAAGGGAAGAGAAGATCTATAAGTATTTACATAAACTGAGAATGTCAATCAGGAGCGTAAGTGACTCGACAGCAGAAATCATACAGAGTTGGTTTGGAGGGGAAATGGCAACTAAGGTGGGGTTATCCAACGGGGATATGGATCAGGTGAAAGAAGTAATTTTACAAAATGGCGGAGGGTGGCATGGTCTCGGATGGCTTGGAAAGGGTAAATGGCTTGCACAGAGGTCACAAATAGCTCCTGATGGGAGGTGTCTATCTTGTGGCGAACAGTTGGTTTGTGTTGATATTGACAGATCAGAAACGGAACGATTTGCAGAGTCAGTTGCTGCTTTGGCAATGGAAAGGGAAGTCCATTCCAATTTTAAGGAATTTCAGGTGAGGAAGTTATCTTTAGTTATTCCTTTGTATGTGATTTACCACAACTATTCTAATCAAATGAACATATATGCTGCATCTCTCAAGTTTTTTTTTTTGATTTTTTTTCCTAACTTCTCCAAGAAATGTTTAGGACTGGCTGGAAAAGCATTCAGATTATGATGCTGTAGTAGATGCAGCAAATATTGGGCTTTTTCAGCAGAATTTTGCTGAGGGAGGCTTTAGTATTGCACAGGTTGATAATATTAAGTTTACTATTAATTGCCTTTCATCTGGTCTTTCCATTTGATGTTGTTAAATTAGCTATTTGACTCATGTTCCATCCTGTATTGCAATAGAGCAGCTTGTTGCTGTTGTGAAGGAATTGCATAGCAGGAGCAACAAGTGGCCACTGGTCATATTACACAAAAAGCGTGTTCGTACACTTTTTGAGAATGCTGGCTATAGAGAGTTGCTTGAAGAGTGGATAAATGAAAAGATACTTTACGGAACACCCTTTGGATCCAATGATGACTGGTAAAAACTGAAGACTGTTTGAACTTCTCCCTTACACTAGTTTTAAAAAAAATGTTCTAATGATCAAAGAAAAATTGAATATTGCAGTGTTATATGACAGTTGATTTCCATTACCTTGATCATTTCACCTTTTACAATGTTGAGACTTGAGACCTCTTGTAGTCATTATTTATCTTGCTTTCCTTGTAGCTCCTTTGAGCATTTTAAACGTTTAACTTTTTACCCAGTAGTGATAAAATACCTCCTTTTCTTATCTATTTGACTGGGCATATGATTTGATTATTATTTACCTGGAGCATAATCAGTAAATCTGTACTATGTGACATCGTGCAATATGATATAGGTACTGGCTTTATGCAGCAGTGAAACGTAAGTGTTTGCTCGTGACAAATGATGAAATGAGAGATCACATCTTTGAGCTCCTGGGTAGTAGCTTTTTTGCCCGATGGAAAGAAAGACATCAGGTTCAATTGCTTAAACTTATTCTAACATTAATTTAACTATTTACGGTCATATTTTTATGCATTCTTGAAAGGAACTTTTTTATAACTTCTGTTTTCATATTTTTCCTATAGTTGAACTCCATTCAGTTGATAGATTGATTGAAATTGAGGGATTTGGATGGTGAATTATATTTTATTTTCTTCTTCTTCCTTTTGAAAAATGCAATCAATTCACAAGTAATGAACTGGTTTTAAAACCCTTGTGTTCTTGGAATGAAAATAATATGCAAATATTAAATTTTATCTCAAACCACCTTCGATGGCAAAAATGCATTGTTTTCTATATTTCAAACAAAAAAAAGGAATCAGAAAGTATTTCATGGTGCCTTGCATTTCCTTTTTTCTTCTTCATCAATAGTATTAGGTTAATCTAATTCATAATCAAATTAACAGGAAGTCTAATTGTTGACACCCAATTTTAGCTCTCTATAGTTAATTAATTAAGCTCCGGTGAGTATTAGTAATAATAGAAAGTAACAAAAATTTCATGGGGAAGTATGAAAATATTTTTGATAAGCTTTTTCATTTCACTCAACAAATTAATTTTATAAATATTGTTTCATATAAAAATTAAATATATAAATAAACATTTACTACTTTGTCATTTTTTACATTTATGTCAAGTAAATATCATTCTTTATGGGTTAAATCATTTTTTTTGATTGAGTATAATTTCTATCGTTGCAAATAAATATATTTTGTATATTATTCAAAATTAGGAAAAGCTTATACAAATTTTATTTATAAAATGACCAATTTAATTAGGGAGCTTAAACAATCAAAGTGATTAATTTCAATTTAATTAATTCTTATTACTTTATAAAGAAAGGGAATATAATTTAAGTAGGTTAATTTGAGCAAAAACTTGGTAATCCAAGTCTCCTATAATCACCCAATCCATGTGTGCCACGGAGGAAGCACATGGATGGTGTGCTTCTTCATCTTTAATCTCAATCCTTTAATTTGATATAATGGTTCTCATTAAAGAGAGGGATCGGCGAGGTGATGACAAATGAGATGATGGGCGGCGATTTGAAGGAAGAGGGAGTAGGAAGTGGGTGTCTATCATTTTTAGGAAGGAGGAGCGTAAGGGTATGGATAATGTAGTGGTCTGTAGAAAAGATTAGGGGTATGGGTTTGGGAAGAAAGAGAAACGAGTTTCTTTATGGAGGAGAGATTGAGTATAGGGGCGGTAGGTGTATTGATTATAGGGAATAATTGTCTTATATGATTTGGGCCGTTTGATTAGATAATTAGGGATTTTAAAATAGAAATATTATTAACGAATATTGGGTAAAAGACTGAATTAGATCAACTTGAAGGGTTGAGATTAAAGATAAAGAAGCACACAAATCACAATCCATGTGCTTCCTATGTGGCACATGGATTGACAGATTTTAAGGGACTTGGATTGCCAAGATTTTTCTCAAATTAGCCTATTTAAATTATATGACCCCTTTCTTTGTTAAATAACAATAATTGGAAATAATCACATTTAGCTTATTTGACAAAAGTTGTTCATTCTTGAAATAAAATTTGTATGAATTAGTAAATAATAATTATTTAAGCATCTAAGTTTGAATAATTTACGGAAAAAAAATTATTTGCAACCATAGAAATTATATTTAATAATAAAAATGGTTTAACCCTTGGAACAATATTTACTTGATATAAATTTTAAAAAATGCTAAAGTGAATATTATATTGTTATAAGTAACAATATTTATGAAATAAATTTGCTGAATGAAATGAGAAAGTTTATCAAAATTATTTTCAAACTTTTTCCATAATTTTTTTGTTTTTTTTTTTTGTTTTTTATTATTATTACTTACAGAAACTTTATTAATTATATAGAGAGAGCCAAACTGGGTGTCAACACTTATGCTACTCTATCTATGTCCTACTTCTAGACTAAGTCAGCAAAAGAACTTTATTTGGTGGCATAATTTGGCTATATGACACATTAGTTATTTGAGCCAATTAATTTGATCCGTATTTTCATGTGCAGTGGTGTACTAGCTTATGTTCTTATGCAGATCATGCTGCTGAGGTTCTTCTGATTTATGATCCTCAAAAGTAATACATACAAACAGAATGTAGCAAAATACGTCTTAGGAGCACATTTTTTATTTTAAAAAAAACAACTTTGCCAAACACTAATTGATGCTCAAAAGTGTTTTTCAAGTTTATTGCCATACAAACTGCTTCTCAAGAAAGGTACTTTTTTGAAAAAAACGCTTTCCAAAATAAGCCGATTTTAGAATCCTTTCCAAACATGCTATCAATATTCCAATTTGTGACCAATTAGTTTTTCTATTTGTTTGAAAAGAACTGAATTGTTTGTAATTTTGGCAATATGTTTGTGCTCCTATGCATAAGGTATTCTATTTTTTTTTAAAAAGAATTAGTCTTTTATTTCTACTTGAGTAGATTATGACTGATTACATCTGATTTCGGTCATTTTCTTTTTCACTGGGTTATACCTCATTCAGTTGGGGTGACCAAACTTTTTACTTTAGGTGATAATGTCTCCAAGAACTAGGTTACTGTTTTAGCTGAGAGGTATGACAAATGCTAGGCAACTAAGTTACAGTCTTTTGATAACTGTAGTGTCGAAAGTTCACTACACAGTCTTTTTCAACTATAGTGTCAAGTTATTTTTAATGGCTGCTACAGGAGCATGTACCTCACCAACGAATGATCGTATGTATGATTGTTGGATATGGTCTTATCTATGTCATAAAGACTTCAAAATTGTTTCAGGCACTTATTCATTCATTACTCTTTAGGTGGGTGTGTCTCTAGGCTCTCTTTTTCTTTCATAATTTGTCTTCAGGCTTTTTATGCGCTCTCCCCTCTTATGATGCTTATAGTTAGAGTTAAATTGTTGTATGGTGTTTCAGTCTTGGTGATTGGGGATTAATTAGATGATGTTTTTTCATGATAAATGTGGAAAAAAAAGAAATAATTTTGACAAGTTGATGTATCTTGGTAATATTGTAGGTCAAGTACACTTTTGTTAAAGGGGAGATTAAGCTTCTGATGCCACCCACATATTCTGTTGTCATTCAGGTATACTGTCTTGCTCTCATTCTCTTTTAAACTGCGATATTTCCTTGACAGAAAGTAGGGGGTTTGCCTTCTGGGTCGAGCTCGTCGCACAGGGCTTGCCTAGTGCCGGTTATCTCTCCTATGTGGTTTGCGAGCTATTGCATAGGAACGAGGGTTTTACCCTGTGCGCACCCAAAAGGGTAGCGACTGCGGGTTTCCCTTGTCATCATGAAAAAAAGTTTTCTATACAAATATCTATAGCATATAGATATAGGCATTCACTGCCACGTGATTGATGCTCGAGTTGTTTGAAAGGGTTACGACGTGTAGATGAAGCTATACAGTTTTATATTGTCTTTTTACCAAAAAAGTAAAAAAAAAAAGTGACGTATTTTTGTTGTTGCCAATTAGTGAGTTGAAATGATCAAGATGTCTAACCATTATATTTCACCTAAGCACATTAGTACTTCTGTCTATTTTTGGGAGTTTGATCCTTTTCCTCAACTTGCATCTTACACCATATTGGTATCCCATCACAAGTTGCATGATATAACTTTAAATTGCTTGGACTGGTAAACTAAAAATGATCTATTATGAACTTATATTAAAAAAGATAGATCTATTAGGTACTACTGATTGGTAGTTACATGTCTATGTATAATTCAGTTTTCAGTAAATGTAATGATTTGCCAGCATTTTAGTCTTTGGATATTTACATCTCATATTAATATGTCTTTTTCAGGAATCCGAGAACGGATCGTGGCATGTGCCTCTGGCAGGTGAGGTAGTTGAGGAGTCTTCAAGGACTTGGCTCTGCATCACCAGACAGGCTTCATGTGAATCTGACAATATACAACTTGCAAGTGTAGTAGAAGCTTCTCAAGTTAGTGAACCTGATCAAATTGCAGCCTGTTGCCATTCAGATAGTTTTACAAGTCAGAATGGCGGCAGCTTAAATAAATGTTCTGGTTTGGCTGGTAAGAGGAAAGAGAGGTCCCCTTCTCCAACTCCATCTCACTCCAGTCTACAATCTTGAAAATTTGAAGGTGATACCTTTTCCAGAACCTTACCAATTGCTCAGCTGTTTTGTTGTGGAGCTTTTTTTTTTTCTTTCTAAATTAATGATATGGCGGAGATTTACTGGTCGGCATGTTGCTCAAATGAACACATTATGAGCTTCTGTCCATGTGAGATGAAATTATGATCTGAAATTATATGACATGACGTTGAAGTTTTATTTGGACATGCGCTTTGGGTTTCTAAGTTGTATCTGTTGCTCAAACATAGAAATTCCGAAGTTGTAAAAACTATCAGAATTGCCCCAATCATTTATACGATCTTTTACCAAACAAGCCTCACAACAGAAGTATATGACACTATTACAAATCTATTATGAAAAAACCACAGCATTTATTTATTTTATTATGGTTGGTAATAGTAATAATGTCAACTGTAGATGATTTAAAGCTTCGTAAGAGTAATAATATCAACTATAAATGATTTAAAGCTTAGTAAGAGTAATGTGAACCATGAATTTGGTTGGTTAGGGTAATGATTATATGAAGAAATGATTTAAAACTTGGAAAGAGTAATAATATCAACTATAATTTTTTGTTTGCATATGAAATAAAGAGTTGGTAGATATAAAATGACAGTAAGTCGTGGTGTTTGCAACTTGGCATCCCAAGTGTTTCTGTGTTGAGGTTAGTCGTCTGTCCGTCGCTCGGTGCTGCTGGTGTTTCTGTAGAGGTTGTAGACAAGAGAAGAAGAGAACTTGGAAAAGAATTTCATATATTTGTGCTACCAATTGAAATACAAGAGTCTTGTATGGGAACAATTCTTTGTTGTATCCCTGGGATACAACAAATTAAACTGGATAGATTGAAAATAATAAGCAACAAAGGATATATGGTACTTAATAACCACCCACATAGAAATTCAAATTATTTATTAGGAAATAACAAATTTGTTTTCTACTTAATTCACTTGAATACATATTTTACCACCCCAGGGATGTGAGTGTTCAAAAAATAGTCTTCCCAGTTGATGCTCTTGGGATTAAAATTGAACACATCTGTTTCAATTCCTGACTCCTTCGCTGCTCTGCGTAACTTCTCTGTGTTCATGTCATCATATCTGTCACAAAATTTTACATGATGAGAGGATTACAAAATATAAAAGATGAGTTTAGCTTCTATATACTAAACCGCCGTGTAAGTGAATTAGATCTTATAGAGGTAGGTAGTTTGCTTACACTCCCTTGAAGAATAAATAAGGCTCATAAAGATCTATCAACCTCATCACAAACTTGATTTTCCTGTCAAGCTCGGAATATTTGTCTTGGAAGAACTGGCAGAGTATTGTGTTAACTATTTCTAATCCCTGTAGAACAACAACTTCATGTTAATATTAGGAGGAGGAACATAGTTCATTTATCGCTGTGTTTTGAACAAAACCTTTAAAGGAAGCATGTAACGAAGGGCCATGTATCTGCGAAAGCTATCCATGCTACTCAAAACATTAACTTTGCCAACAATGACTGGTTTTCCTTGCTTGTCAATCCATGGATGCTCTTTGAAGTGACGGAAGGCATACTCCTGAGGACATGTGAACTTTACTGGATTTGAAACTGATGTTCCAACATGGTATATTACTTGACTCCCTCGTTGATCTGCATGAGCCATCATTGTTACTATCATTGCATTCACCACCATATCTGCTGGAATCTGCATGCACATAATTATTGAGTTTTACAATTCAACATTATTTGTTGTTGAATGCTCAGCTATAATGAGAAGATTGTTACTACTTACTAGATCAATGATGGCTTCAGGATCTCCGAGGAAGCATGTAAGTTTTCCTTTACCATATCCAACGGCTAAACTATCAATGGTTCTGCAGAAGAACCATTTTTTGTGTAAACATGAAAATCATTCAACCATATGGTAGCTAAAGTCTGTGTGAATAATTATATGTATACCTTATGCCTTCAACCCAACCTGGGAAAGGGTCTTGGAGAGTACTAGTAACAATTGTAGGACGAAAAATGACAAGAGGTACATCTTCTTTCATGTCTCCTAATATCATCTCTGCTAATGCCTTTGTGAATACATATGGATTTGGCCATCCATACTTCCTTGCTCTTCATAAAACAAAGCTCATGTATTAGTAGTGGAAATTTACATATATCTCATCTTATGACAACAGACGAGACAGATCCAGGATTTGAAGTTTTTGTGTTTCTATACCATCTCATGTTATAAGGTGGAGCATTATATGTGAAAGACGTGTGTCTTGTATTTATTGGATTGATATAAATACAGAGTGCAAGTAAATTAATACTACCTTTGAAGGCCAAGCTCCTTCATGGCTAATGTTATAGACTCTTGAGAAGAACCCTCAACTCTGAGCTGTTTTAATGTTTCCTCCATAACTTTCTTCTCTGTATAAATATCTAATCCTGATGTACCATTCAATGTCTCACCCAAATTATAGGGTGTTTCCAATATTAACCCTCTTTTTTCCCCTGATACATATGCTAAACAAATACCAAAAAAAAAAAAAAGTCATTTATGAAATTAACCATGAAGAAGGGTAATTATAATTTAGGTTACACATTTGGGAAGTCCATAGAAAAATTATTGCTAATTGCCCCAACTGAGAAGCAAAAATATTCTAATAAAGACGTTCCTCAGTAATATAATCATTATTCGGTAAAAATAATAATAATCAGAGGTACCAATTACCAGTTGATACGTGAAGAAGAACCTTTAATTTACTGCACTTTTTGGCAAAGTTGAGAACGTTTATAGCTCCAAATGTATTGAGTCCCAAGGCTACATCATATCTAAAAAATGAAAAAACAAAATCAATTTGCATTATATTTAACTTAGATATACGTTACCAAACAAGTTGTACATCGTATTTTACTAATTTCACTTATTATGAACGTACGTACGTAGATATATATATACCTTTCATCGAAATTTGTAGTTGCAGCTAGGTTAACAACAACATCTACTTCCCTCCACATTTCTTCTAGCAAATTAGTGTCTTTGATCCCCAAGTTTTCAATTGTGATATCACCAGGTATAATCGTGGTCCTTTCTGAAATAAAAGTGTTCAAATTTGCCCCATGTTTTTCACGTAGAAGCTTGAACAAGTCCTTTGCCACAGCCTGTTCATCATTAAAAGATTAAATTGATCAAATATTTACTATACCATTTAATTTTGCCTTTACTAATTGTACCATTTTACTAATGGTTCGTTTTTTAAAATTATATTCTTATTTTTTACAATTATTTTCAAACTTTCTCACACTACAACAAAAGAGATATTACCGCAAAACATTTATCAGCATTTAAGTTAATGTCATTGTATTCAGATTCGCTTAATTTTTAGCTAGATTTATATAGAGTGCTCATTATATTATTCCCACTTAATATAACATAGCAACAACTGTATTATTATCGTTAAATAAACATATCGACAATTATATTATATAAGGATTTTGTTCTTTATATGTATTCCTCCCTAAATAATTTTTCAATTGTTAAAGGGGGAAAAAATGCCCAAAAAAGAAGAAGAAAAACATTACATAAAATGAGAAAAAGTTAAAAAGATCAAATTTATTTTAAGATACGATTTTTTTTAAAATCGAACTTATGATGAGTAGTGTGAGTTGTTGTACGAATATAATAAATTTAATTAAATGAAATGTCCGTTCAGTTAGGTGATAACTTGGTAGCACCACAAGAAAAAAAATAGAAGAAAAATAAATATAGTACGGCAACCCTGAAAATCCAAGGAATATTTAGATATTCCTTTATATTAATTAAAAAAAGTAGTTTTTTTTTCTTAAAGTTCAAATTAAATGAATCTCTTATTTGATTCTTTATATAGTCAAAATACCAACAGTAAGTTATAACATGAATTTCACCTTATTAAATCATTTAATTTAAATTTATATAACGTGATATATAAAGATAAATTCTGCGGACGAATAAATATTTACCAAATAATACTAATATAGTTTCCAACGTTTTAGTTTTTTATCTAGAAACAACGATCATAAAATTCTAATTGAAAACGAAATAGTACGTTGGAAAAATTGAATGATAATAATTTCGTGTAATCTTTTCAACAAATCTGTATTAAAACTAGTACGAGGAGGAAGAGGAGAGCATGTAGTGTATAGTCAATTAATTCAAACTACAATATTTCAACATAAAGTGTAGATATGTACGTGAAAAAAACACTAAAAAAATTAACAGAATTTTTTTTTCAACTTATAATTTCAAAAGTTTTCATATTTAGACTATTAGCAAGTAATACTTTTATGATCTCGTATATTTCGTTTCTCTGATATTTTCCTCTCATTTTTTTTATTACAAAAACCCACTCCACGGTAATAGTAATGGGCTCAACGATATAAATTCAAAAGTTAAATATAACAAAATTTAAATCGTGGATCCACTTCTTCATAATTTTACACCGAAATTTGCGTCCGAATGATTTTACATGGTTTTGAATAATTATCATCTCATTAAGTAATTCTAGTTTGAAATAAGTGCAACAATCTTTTTTCTAAATCATCAAAAATATCTGGTAATAATTTCTTTTTCATGAAAAATATGTTTTTAGCAGCTAGGGCGCACTCTACTACTTTTATATTAGATTCTCATATGTGAATTCAAATAAGTCAAACTTCAGATAACGTGATCGTAAAACAAATAAAAATATATACATACCTCATTGTTGAAACGCTGCAAGGCTGCGTTGTTATCTTGAGCTCTTAAAAGCAAATATAGCTTCTTCACGTTTGGTTGTACTCGAAGTATTTTCTCTACAAAAACTACGACAAAAAAAGGAAAAAGAAATAAAATTTTTGAACACCCCATCAATTAAGATTAAGAAATTAATAGAGAATAATTAATTACTTTTTGCAAGAAATCCAGTAGCACCAGTAACAAGAATGGCTCGATTTTCAAGAAACTTAAGAACACTCGTTAGCTCCATGATTATTAGTATTATTATGATGAAATAAAAATCAAGAAATATAAGATAAAAAGACAAGAAATAACTTTTGAATTAGTAAGGAAACAGAAGTTGCTGCACAATAGAGCAATTTTAGAAATAGGGTGCATTTATTTTTATAATAAAAAGGGGGACACTCATAGAGTGACAAATAGAAATGAGTGCACGAAATTAAAGTTGTTGATAATTTCTTTGGTAGATTGGAAAAAATAAATAATGCTACTACATAGTAGTAGTAGTATTTTTATTTTTTTCACATATCAAGGTATGGTCCAGGGAAAACTGAACTGACTGTATGGATTCAGTCTAATTTAGTGCGTGTCCGATATTATTTGTTATAATTTTTATTTTTAGAGTTAAACTATAAAAGCTTTGACTAATATTTTGAGATGAAATTTTTCATCATATTAATATGCAAAAAATTATAATTCATAGTACTTTTCATATAATTTTAAAATATCTAATAAAATTATTTAAAATATCAAATCAATGTGATCTAATAACTTTCGATAAGCGCACACGAAAATATTTCCAGATGAAGGAAATAATTATTATTTCCCACCTTGCTTCTCCCTATTTTTTCTGTTTGCGGGAGGTCAAATCAATATAACGACAGAGTATTTTGACTCTGTTGGGACATGATTTGAAATTACAATTCATTATTATTAAATTTGTAAGTTGTTTTCTTTTTTCTATAAATATGAAAAACTTATAATTGTAAAAATTGTCAAAGCTTTTCTAACGCTTGTACAATTTTATCATTACGATTGTAAAAATTATCAAGCTTTTCTAAAGCTTATATAATTTTATCATATGAGCAAATCATATAATTTATAAATAAAATATCAGAATATTTTAAGGTGTCACATTAATAAATTGTATATCTTTTTTTTTTCTTTTATGAGTAAATATTTATGATTAATATCATTATAAATTTTCAAATACATAATTTACGAAATTCCCATGATCCGAAAAATCAATAGCAGTAACCAACTGTTTTTAATATAATTTTTCCAAACATCGAGTACGAGTCCTTTTTTTTTAACAAAACTTAAAATGACAAATCTTTCTTTTTTTATTTGCAATATATTTTTGAATCACATTTTACATGTATACATAAAATAAAAATGAAGTGAAATCACAACTTAATATTCAAATAAATATCTTGCATGATAAATAAATATAATATTTTAAAATATTAAAATAGAAGTAATTATTAACTTTTTTTTTTATCTTTATGATTATTTAAATAAATATAATTATCGAATGGACCGCAGTAATTATTGGTGCTCCAATCTTTATATTTTTTTTAGGATTTTTAATTTAGAAAAGTGGAGTTTCCGTGAAGGTACACAAGTAATTGTTGGGTGGTCTTGGGCCTTCTCAACCCAAAAACTAGCTCAAAGGTTGAGGCTTTCCCTCACACTTATAAATTGACCACCAGCCCCTTCCACTTCTGATGTGGGATAACCCAACAATCTCCCCCTTCACACATCGGGCCTTGGGCTGGAGAGCGACAACCCAGTTTCTCCCGGTGGGCTGAGACTTGTTGACAACCTGGGCTCTGATACCAATGTTGGGCGGTCTTGGGCCTTCTCAACCCAAAAGCTAGCTCAAAGGTTGAGGCTTTTCCTCACACTTATAAATTGACCACCAGCCCCTTCCACTTCTGATGTGGGATAACCCAACAGTAATTAAATCTCCTCTGACTAATATTAAATTTGAGGGTTATAGTGGTAGTTACTCCAATTTAATTAATTGTCAAAGTCGGTAGCAAGGGTCAGCCTAGTTTAGATCAATTCGAAATTTAAACTTTTTAGATTATTAATTAATTTTTGTTTTTTACTTTCAAAATTTATGATATTGCGTTTAATTCTATGATTTTTTTGTATATTCAAAAATCTAAACTTTCTATGGCTTAAGTTTTATGTTATATGTGTCAAATAAGAACAAGTCTAATTTCAAAGGTTCAATATCTACAAAGATTAGTATCGTATCCCCTTATTTATTATAATACACTATGTAAGCGATATCTCATTAAACGATTGGTTCCTCAAATGAGTTGATTTTAAAATTTTACCTTTCAATTGAGTTAATTTTTAATTTTTATCCTTTGCAATCAAATTTATGCCTAAACAAACGTAAGTTGTTTAAGGGCGGGGAACATAACTTGTAAAAGATTATAATGTGAAAATATAAAATTATGTCCAGTCAAAAAGTTATTTATCATTTGATCAAAACGGTTCTCTTTCTATATATAGAGTGATAGTTTTATTTTAGTCCTTAATATATCATATTTGATTGAAACAATGTTTAATTTAAGAGCAACTTTCATATATAGCAAACATAAAAATCTTATTTGTAGTTTTGTATAATTGCGCTCCATAGCAAATATAAATATGTATATTTTGCTATATATATTACAAAAAAACAAATGTATAATTCCTTATACATACTCAAAGAAATCAGTCGTATAATTCACTATATATATATATATATATATATATATATATATATATATATATATATATATATATATATATATATATATATATATATATATATATATATATATATATATATAAAATATTTTATCTCGCTTTATACAAACAGAAACACAATTTATATATTCCGTTTTTGTTTGTATAAGCGAGAGAGGTGAGGGTGGCGAGCAAGATCTGGAAGAGAGTAGAAAGGGAAACGAAAATATATGTATATATATAATTATCTCTTTCTTTATACAAACATAAATTCATTTTTATATATTTGTGTTTGTATAAAAGCGAGAGGGTGCGAGCGAGAGATGAATAGTGGCAAGCGAGAGTTTGAGAGAGAGAGGCATCCGGCAAACTGTTAGCTACATTACACAATTAAATCAAAATGTGATTATAACATTTAATTTAAATTATTAGTTTACCATTATATACAATATTCCCTTTTAACTTAAATAAAAGAATGCTCATTTGAGTCCATTATCACCTAACATATTTTTCAAAATAGAATGATAAATTTAACTATAAGCCTCACATAACTAACAAAATTAACCATTATTATCTTATTTATGAGCTCCAAAGAAAGAACTTAATGAAACCTAACACTATTTTTTTTAACTTTCTTTAAAATTAAATTATTTATTTTTTAAAATATTATTTTATTTACCCTTTTTTCTTTGTTTTCCCAAAATCCTAATAAAAAATTTCACATCTAATTCAAATAATCCAATCTAGGGATAGAGTCCATATATTGTTAGGGATTCATTTAAACTCGATTCAATAAAAAATATTATTACAATTTATATATAATTAAAATTATTTTAAATATATATATATATGTATAATAAATATCAAATTCTCTTAAATTAATTCGTATATTCACTTCTTTAAATTTCAATTTTCCTTATTAAAAAATTAGCTAAGCCACTGTTCCAACCACCGCCTCTAATCAGTAGGGTGAGCTCATAACTCCGCACTATTAATTTTTTGGTCCTATCATTTTCTCCGTCTTTCATTTTCGAGTAGGAATTCTTGTAACTATTGCGTTGATCAAAAGAATTTTTTTAAAATTAAAATTGATAAAATCTTATCTAAGATCAACAATATGAGATTGGATATATTCTCTATATTATCAATTGAAAAGGAATTATTAAAATAAATTGATCAGAAAACAGGAATTAATGACTTGACATCTAAAAAGACAAGAAAAATAGATTTTAAACAAATATATACATGGTTATTATTTTTTTTTGAAAAAAAAAAGTTGAAAAAAATATTAGGGCCCTAAGGTTTGGCTTTAGGCCCCAATCTTGTTGAGTCGGCTAAACATTAGTTATGCATAAGTTAGAAAGTGTACCGAACAAAATAGTAATAATACATGCAGTTAATATATGCACTATTTTCTCCAATAAACTCTATCAAACGACATGTTCAAAATTTTGAAAATCCTATATCAAAACAAATTTATTTATCTTTAAAAATAAAGTATATCACAAAATAAAAATTTTAAAAATATTAAATTCGACTTTTGACTTGTAGCTTGGTCCATGATCATAATGTTGCATCCCCTCTAGATGTAGTAATTAGTCTATAGTACCAAGTTGGGTGAAGGTGGCCCAACAAATAAAGGAAAATATTACTCGTAATTCTTGTGATTTTATTAAAATTAATTAATATACGTCGCACGTTCAGCAAGTCTATATACATTGGCATATGTATTTTTATTTCTTCATATCAAATAATACTATAATTAAGCGTTGTTCTTGTGTTGGTTATAAGTTTGGAGATCGAATTTAATTCTTTTTTGGCCTTGAAAGGGATTCTCGTGCTAACTATAGAAGAAAAAAACAATTCGATTACTCAATTTTGGACTGAGTTGAATTAATTTTTTTTTTCCTAATAAAGGAACTTTGTTTTTAAAAGATGAGGTTGATTTGATCATTTATTTTCTAAAATTAATAAATGATAACGTCTAGACGATTATATTATGGGGGACCCTAGTTCGATCTCCATCAACCCCATAATATTTCCTCTAGACGATTATATTTGACCCAATTTCTAACTAGATAAAGGATTGAAATGAGATGAGTCTCGAATTTAGAATGACTTTATATACTGATCACTGAGTACAAAAAGTTCTATTTATTTATTTTTTAAATTAATTTTTTTTTAAAAATTGTCATATTATTTCGATTTGAATTTTCTTCGATATCAATATGATTAGATTAATTTTTAATATATTTCTTTTAAAATGTCATATATAAAAAACATAAGTAGAAGTCAAATTCTCTGAATATTCCTACCATTTAAAAGATAATGAATAATGAAAAAAATAAATGATACAATAATCATTAATATGCATCCCACTATAAAGTAGTGGAATTTTTTTAGAAGAAATTAGTAAAGGTTCCTTATCTTAATGGAATTAGTAATGTATCGAACTCTCCTTATCATATTTTTTTTTTTATTCTTTGTTAATAAAAACTAGTCCTAGGCATATTTTACCTAGCGAAATTGCTTAGAAAAAGGCGAAAAGAAATAAATCAGGGCTCAAAAGTCACTAAGTTTAATGAATTATCCATTTCAATCATATAAAAAGGAACATGTCTAATATCCTACCTCTTGTTATCCAAATATTGTTGAAATATCTTTGTAGCTTATCATTATAAAATGCTAAGTAGGTGTTTGGACATAGGATTGAAATTATGAGATAAAATTAATGTTTGTAAATGTGATTTTATCTGTAATTTTATATCGTGAGATGAAATTTTAAAATTTTTCAAAAATTATGTTTTGATTTTTTCAGATATAAAAATTGATCCACAAGTTTATATTTTATAAAAAAATAACCATACAAATACATCTACTGACCATTTATTCATATGTGATAAAGATTTAAAATTCATACAAACACTTTTTAAACTATTTGTATCTCATATATTGATTATTCTCACTAACATAGAATTTATTATTACTTCAAATCAATTTCTACTACTATGATCATTATATTCACCAAATTCATTACATGTTTATCAAATATATTTACCAACCAAATTCTGTTGGGTATATAGCAATAATTGATGGAAAATAGAGAGAATGAGAGGAATTTTAAAAGTTGAGAACTTGAAGAGTTGGGAACTTGAAAAGTCCTCTTATGCTTTAATGAAAAGGCATTTGTCCCTCATCGGTGATGGAAAGAAAAATATGACAGTTTAAATACATAAACACTCCTATTAATTGTTAAAAGGATTGGAAAGAGGGACCCACCTCGCGCCGTTGTCGTCGTCGCTAGCTTCGGCTTTGGCAAATGATCAGAGATCATTTTTTGGACAAAGTCGGATCTGCGCGTGATCCGTTTTTTCTGAAAGGTTGCAACTTTCAGGAACAGTCAATATCATTTGAAAGGTTGCAAACTTTCATTAATGGTCGTGTCAATTCTGAAAGGGTTGCAACCTTTCAGAATATATTCTTCCTGCCTATAAATACCACTCAGAATTTTCTGTTCTTTTTTTTCTTCTTCTGCACACATTTTTCTTCGTGTAGTTTCCTGTTGTGGATTGATTCGCTGACGGAATAGTTTTTGGTATCTACAATCTGCTGATTAAGATCATTTTACCCTGAGAGGTTATATTCCAAATCAAATCTCGGATACTAGAGGGTAATAATTTCCTTAAGGGGACACTGTGAGTTGAGTGAACTTGATTTTCTTCCAATTTAAAAAAAAATATTTAGATTCTGGTACGTTTTTACATATTTAAGTATTTTGTGAATTAAATTTATGTTCATCTCGCTTACTGGTTCTATAAATTTTAGCTACTTCCTGTTTCTGAACAATTTATTACAATCAGTAATTTCTGATTTTGATAACACAGATTGGAAACAAATTGAACAATACATGACTCAAAGTAACAATGTTGGTTTGTCTTCTCAAACATTTAAACGAGAAATGCAAATTTAACTTGAGAAGACTATCTGTACAAATGTTAACGAATTATATTAAAAGCAGTACATTATAATTTATGTTTAATTTTTTTTAATTAAAATAATAAAGTTTAATCAATAAATAGTGTATTGTTTAAGAATATATTTGCGATAGTGTATTACGTGATTTTATAAACTTGATTCTTATTTGATAAAATTGTATAATGAATAGGCTAATTTTGTTATAGTTTTAACATTGTTATATCTATAAAAAAAAACATACAAACATACAAAATTCAAATCGTATATCTAACAAAATTTTATCTTTTATCTTATAATTTCATACCTAATACTAATCTAGTTTCACAAGAAATGGCACAAAAAGTTAGGAGTTGGGACTTTAAATGCTAATTAATGTTGGCCAGTAGTAATTGGTTCCACCACCCCAGACCCAGGCTAAAGCAGAAAAAATCTGAATGTCTAATTATAAAATATAACTCGTATGTAAAAAATTATTTGATATATTTTTCTGTATATTTTTATAGAATTAAAATCTATTGAGTAATTCAATATAGATATAATTTATGTAAAAACATAAATTTAATTCTAAAAATCTAATAATCAATTCGATATAATTTGACATTTAGATGGACACAAATTGTGTGGTAATAGTATGCAAACTGCAAAGAATAATTGAAGGGCTTCAAATATTAAGGTAGCTTAGTACTGCTTTTCTTTTGGTAGATTTAAAAAGGACAACTTTCACATATAGTAACAAAAAATTTATATTTGTATGCCATAACAAACTTTGCATAATTGCGCTCCATAGCAAACATAAAACTGTATAATTTGCTATACATATACAATTGTATAATTCGCTGGCCTAAATTGTATAATTCGCTGGCCTATTTCGCTGCAATTGTATAATTTGTTTTGCATACAGTTGAATCGATTTAAAATGTATGTATATTGCATAATTATAAGTGTATAGCAAGAAGATATATGTTTTTCTCGCTTTATACAAAAACAGAAACACAATATATACACTTCTGTTGTATAAAGCTAGAGAAAATTGTATTTCACTGCAATTATATAATTCGCAATTGTATAATTCGTTGGCCTTTTTCTCTGCAATATTTGAAGTAAAATGTTTGTAAATTGTATAATTAAGTGTATAACACGAAGATATACATTTTTGCATGTGTATATACAATTTTCTCTCGCTTTATACAAAACACAAACAGAATTATACACTTCTGTGTATGAAGCGAGAGAGGTGAGCGAGAATGGAGAGTGGCGAGCGAGATTTTTGGGAGAGAGACGCTGGCAAATTTTAGCTAATATTTGCTATGGAGCACAATTAAATCAAACCTAGCTATTTCATTTAATTTAGGTTATTAGTTTCCTATTATATACAATTTTCCTATTTAAAAATGGAGTTAATGGAATAACTGTCTCTTTTATTTTATTTTATTTATGTTTTCAAGGTGCACCTTAAATATGCAAGCATTAAGTTTTCTAGATAAAATTCATAGACTCCAATGAAATAATAAAAAGTCCGAAAATAACCGCCGAAAACTTGAGGACATTATTAACTCGGAAAAAATGGTACATAATAAAGAAAAAAATATTTTGAACAATAAATGTCTTTTCACATTCATATATAATAATATGTGGTTTTAAATAATAAAAATATTCTAAATTAAAACACTTCAACATAAAAAGCTTATTCATAAAAATATTTGAAAAACAAAAAAATATTTAATAGCATCAAAGGCTTTTTAACAATTGACTAGGACAAATCTTAGAATAAGTCAAAGTATAAATTGATGACAAGCTTCGATCAAACAATTAAATTTAGACTAAGATTGATGTTGTATAATGTGGTGGGAACGTAGAGATATTAATAAGTATTAGGTAAGACGTATTTGTTGAAAATTCGGCGGGTTAGATAGTTGGCCAAGTAAAAGCACACAAAATTATTAATAGTCCCTTTACTGTTAAGTTATGAAGCCTGATTAATATACATTATTGTTCTTTATTTATTTTCTGTAACTAAAAATACTTTGATTTATCAATATATATATACTCTATCACCGTGAAAATTTATTCACAGGATGTTAACACGAAATATTGGTTTCTCTCTTTTTCTCTCTAGATCTCTCATCTCATTCTCTCTAAAGTTCTTGTGTTCCTTATTCATCAAGTGTGTGTGAATTCGATCCTAACATTTACTTTATATTAATTTAAGCCTTATAACTATTAATTGTCTATTTACTTTATATTAATTTAAGCCGTATAACATATTGTATCTTAAATGTATCATTTAGTAATACACATTAAGCAGGGGTGAATTCTAAACAAATATACATTTTAGATTAAATCTTCTAAATTCTTCTATAGGTGTATCTATCGTAAACAATACTCACATAAACATTACTTGATCTTTAGTTTAGTAACACGAGGTTACTTGTTATCTTTCTAATTGGGTTAATTGTATTATATTACGACATTTTATAAGGGTTACAACTTGATTTTCCATTCAGCAACCAAAACCAGAGTTAATGGCAGATGGACCCCCTTAATTTAGTAAACGGAAAAGGGCCTAAAATATCCTCGAAGTATTGAAAATGGTACAAAATTACCCTCCATCCACCTATTGGCCCCCAAATACCCTTCACATCCACCTTTGGGTCCAAATTTACCCCTCATTTAACGGACCAAAATTTAAAAAAAAATTATAATTTTTAATTACGTGGCACTCAACCATTGGTTGTAATTTAATTATTTAAAATAATTTTAAACCCACCCATTACCCACCCATTTTAACTAAACCCACCCATTACTTTTATTCTCATACCCTTCCAAGCTAGAACTGCCAGTACAAGTAACCAATCCATCACTAAAATTTGTGAAATGAAAGGTTCAGTGATGAGAAATGGAACACTTAGAACTTACATCTTCATCAAAGTCACTGTCGAAAACATCCACAGCTTCTCCTTCCTCTTCATATTCAATGTCATTCTCTTCCTGATTTACATCCAACCAAAAGCTCATTAAATTCAATTAGCAAATTTGCCAAACAAGCACAAACCAAATATTTTATGGAAGGTTTGTGGATCTGGATTTCCAAACGAATTAATTCCTGGATGCTTGCGATGAATGTTAATCATGAGAATAAAGTAATGGGTGGATTTAGTTAAAATGGGTGGGTTTAGTTAAAATGGGTGGGTAATGGGTGGGTTTTAAATTATTTTAAATAATTAAATTACAACCAATGGTTGAGTGCCACGTAATTAAAAATTATAATTTTTTTTTTAATTTTGGTCCGTTAACGGAGGGGTAAATTTGGACCCAAAGGTGGATGTGAAGGGTATTTGGGGGCCAATAGGTGGATGGAGGGTATTTGTGTACCATTTTCAATACTTCGAGGGTATTTTAGGCCCTTTTCCGTTTAGTAAAGGGTGTTACTGTCATTAGGTACCACCTTATCAACAACAACAACAAAAATAATTTCTGATATACTAAAAATTTTGGAAAGATTTTCCGAAAAGGATTATGCTGGAATGGTATATATTCCATTTATAGTTAGAGATAGGGGTTCGAGTTCTTTTAGATACATAATCGTCTTTGTTTCGAAATACTTACTCTTCAATATAAAAAAAAATTTCGTGACAAATTCAAATTTAATACAAAAAATGTTTATTTACGATTCTGAATAAGAAATCAAAAAATAAAAAAAAATGTTTATTTTATGAACTCAATATTTGATTTTTAAATTATATTGTAGACATTTTATTATTTTTTAAAAATCAATTCATCATCAATATTTTCAAGCAGTGTATGATAAAGAAAAATAAGAAAAATTATATATATAATAAACCTTTATTTTTATTTTTATATAGCAAAATAATAATATACACAGTGTAAGTTTACATATAAATTGAGGGAGGGTAGAGTTAAAAGGTCTAAGTGATTATATCAAATAAACCTTCGACTTAAGTAGAAGCATTTTAAAAAAGGTCAAAAATAAAAATAAAATAAAATAGAAGTGAAAAATCACAACCAAAAATACTAAAAAAAAAAGTATATTAAAGTTTATAACTCCAATTAAAATTTGAAGATACTTATCTTAACATCATTTCAAATCTGTATTCTTAAGCTAAACAAAATTAATTTCAATGATCTTCTTTTTGCATGGCATATGAAAATTATACAAAAAAGAAGAAGAAGAAGGTATTAAAACTAGAAGTATCAAATATATAACTATCAATCTTTCTAAAGTAATTTCGCAAATATTTAAATAATGATAAGAAATTGCCTACTTGATGAAAATTAAAATAAACCACATTATTCTTCACAACATTCTAAAATATTGACTTTATATCATGTTTTATATATAATAATATATTAAACATGATATAAAATAAATTGCAATAACAATAAAATATATGAAGAAACATAGTTTTATTCATTAAGATCGTAAATACAAATCTATTATTCCGTTGATCCTTATTTATAAGATTTATCTTTGATTCAAAGACATTTACTAACATATTTCTCGAACTAAAATAATTTGAATTTGATTTTTTTATGAATATTTTATGAATTTGCGAAATATTCGAGATGTTTTTTCAACGGAATATAATAGCTTTTGTATAGGCATGAACTGAAATTTTGGATTGCATAACCTCTAAAAATACTAACTGAAATTGAATAACCTTATATAATTCCAACTCGAACTGAACATGTTTTGTAGAATATCACAAAAATTCGAGTATCTATCGTATGCATTTTAGAAAATGAATTTTTCCTTTTCATAGTTGTTCGATGGTAACCTCTTTCAATTGGATAGGACGTCGAAATACTACTTTAATGTAAGTTAACTTCATAATATATAATGATAAAGTGTTCGAATTGAAAGCGTACACAAATGAATGTTTTCATAGAACAAGCACTAGATTTTTTTTCTTAGATGCGACAAAATTCTTTTATGACGACGCAATTAACATTTTAATTTTACAACATAATGAGTATGTTACAATTTTATAAACATGATTCTATGAGTGCTATGTATGCAAACTTACTACTATTTTATAATATTTTTAATAAGCTCAAATGGTACATAATTAAATCAAGTATCCAAAAAAAATAAAAAAATACAAAAATAAATCAGTTTAAGCTCCAGATCTATTGCAGTAGTATTTAAGGATTATTGTTGAACCCTTTAATAAAATTATAGAACCATTGGTTTTTTCTTATTTAGATGAATTGTTTTATCTGAGAGTCTCTTTAAGCTCCAGTTTTATTATTTAATGATTATTTTTGAACCCTTTAGAATTATTAATGAATATTCCCTATAATAAAGTAACAACAAATTTAATTTGCTATTGTTTCTTAGTAATTAAACTTTAACAGGGAATTTACAACATTTTCAAAAGTTTAGTGGTCAAAAACCTTATATTAAAGAGTTTAGGGGTGAATTCAACATTTTGTTAGAAAACTTTCCAAATGAGAAAAAGAAAATAAGGGACAATGAAAACGCAAAGCTTTTACTTTAGTCCCACAAAGTTCGTCGGCGGCAGAAAAACGGCGGACGTGAAAAATGGGGAAGAGCGGGAAGAAGAAAAGTCACCAACAGAACCGTAGAGATAGAGCTTACTATCTTGAACAGGAAGAACCAGAATACTCAGTTGCCCCAACTGTTGAGTCCACTCAAGAAGATGAAGAAGATGAAGAAGAGAGTCAAGATGATCTTATTTCTTCATTTTCAACCAATGATATCCCTTCAAAGTTTTCATTATACCAACAGTCTGTGCAGGCAAGAATACCCATTTGCCAAAATCTTTTCTTTTTAACTAATTAGACAAATTGGAGTAACTTGATTAGTACTATCTTTTAATTGTTGCAGTCACCAAAAGGGGATATAAGTTATCTGCAGAAATTCTTTTTGATGTACGTAGGTGGGAGGGTGCCCCTTCATTTCCAGGAAGATTTCTGCGGAACTGGTCTTTTGAGGTATACTTTGAACTACCATGTGTACTTGGAAAATATTGGCAATTTTAGCTTATTTGCTGCTCATATGCTCTTTATGTTTAAGTTTCTTGATCATCAATTTGTACATTGCTTGAATATATAAGAAACCGGAAATTGAGCGGATTTTGGTAAGTAAATTATTGCTGAAGATTTAGCCAAAGCTGATGAAATACATGCTAATATCTTCAGACTACAAGAGTTAAGCCATTCTCTTATGCAATTCTTGGAAATGTTTAATGTAGCTTAGTGCTTTAAATTGGGTTTTGGTTTACTTTGCTCCACTGAAATTAGCTGCTGGATGGTAGGTAATGTTACGTAACTATTAGTGGTCATCGAAATCCTTATGGGACTTGACTTCAGTTAAATATTTGAGCACTTATAAAGCTGCAAGTCCAGGGAGAGCATGGCTGCTGGCCTGCTGTCCGATAGCTGGTTAGATTTATGTCCAAGATTTTGAGGTGATGCAGCAGCAGAAGGTTCATCATTTTAGCTTATGTGCTAAACTAGTTCTTCTTCATGGCTGTCTGTTTTATAATTATATTTTACTTTTAGGGTGACAATTTCTAGTAGCTTGATAATGTTGCTTTGTTGCAATGGAGTTAAACTTCACCTATCAAAAACACATGTTATCCGAAAATTGATTTGAAATTTTTGGTACTAACGTTGTTGATAGCCAACAGTTATTCCCACTGAATATAGTACAATATATTCTCTTGATTGATGTCTTTCTTTCTGGAAATAGAGTATTTTTGCAATTGTTATTTCTTTCAAACTTATATTTAAGCTTACTCCTCAAATTGTCTGTCAGTTTGTCTCCATGTTCAACTAATGATACTAGCCATACTTGTCACACCTGTTCATTGGGACACAAACACTAGGTGATTTGTTCTCGTCTATCCAAGTCTTCGTAATGGTGGATAGAATTAACCACACTTACTCTGTGGAATTAGTCGAGGTGCGCACAAATTGGCCCAGACACCATGGTTATAAAAATAATAATTAATGCATAGTTACAACTCATTTCCTGTGCAACTTCATTAGCTAACTCAACTGTTATTGTGTAACACCGTCTATCCTGATGCATTTTGGCAGTACCGAATGGCTCCATAGTGATGCTAGGCGCACTGCTATTGGATTAGATTTAGACGTTGAGGCACTTGATTGGTGCATGGAGAACAATGTGAACAAAGTTGGTGCTGATGTCTCTTCCAGAATATTTCTGTTTCATGGTAATGTGTTGCAACCTCTTGAGGCCAAATTGGTTAATGTCGCTACTCAAAATCTCATGCAAAATGTAACACTAGGAGATAGTGAAGATGATTCTCCTGATCACAAATTGATGAAGGATTTTCAATTTCCTGCAAGAGATATAGTTTGTGCTTTTAACTACAGTTGTTGTTGCCTTCATACTCGCCAAGAACTAGTTTCATACTTCAAACATGCCTTAAGTGCTCTGAACAAGAAGGGTGGTATATTTGTGATGGATCTATATGGAGGCACATCAGCAGAGCATGAGCTAAGGATGCAGAGAAAATTCCCGAACTTCACAGTATGTCTATCCAAACTATAGATGATCTTTGTCTTCTTTGTGTACTAGAATCTGGATTTTCACTTTCTTGCCATTTTCTTGTTATTTGATTTCAGCATATAAATTTTTTTCTTTTCTCAATTCCTTTTCAGGACAATTCGGAACAGTGCTATAATGAATTTTTTTCAATGTCAACATGTCAATTCTGAGGATGCTCGCATTTCTATGCATTTTTCGTCATTAAATTTTTTGGTTGTTCCCGCTTTTGATCCATTTCTTTCACTATTAACTGCATTGAAACTCCATTTATTTCAATGAGACAGTTAGTCAACTTGCTAATAGAGCCAACGATTCCATAATGAACAAGCTCCTCCATGATCTATCATCCTCGACTGCTATCACCAAACCCCCTCCCCCCATATCCAACCCTATAGCTCCTCCTCTGTTATAGACATGCAAAACTTATCTCGGTGTTATTAAATAATAAAACACATAAAACCTAACATGTACATGAAATTTAGTATCATAATCTTTGCAAAGAATTTTTTTTTGTATAATCTTTTTTGGCTGTCATTATTTTAAGGTAAAGACCATATAATAAATGAACGAGTTTTGAGGTAAGACTGTATATTACTGTCATCTTATGATACAGCTCATTCAGCTAGGTACACAACACACCTACCTTAATTCATGTCACAATGGTGGTGTATTCCAATTTACACTAAATGACTTACTGCTTATTGACAACTGGCCTAATATAGTAATTGCAACTGGTCATGTAATGGAGACTGGACAAGATATCCTTACTAATGTTGATGTGATGTGCTAGAGCTTAGTTCCTTTGGTTAATTGCTTCACTTAGAAAAGAACGTGCACACCCAGAGGCCAGAAGTAAGCTTTTGTAGCAAATTGCTGGCTCTAGGTTTCTTTATGGCATAAATTGATATATTGTGATGCATCTGGATGAACAAGGTCCTTTTCTGAAATACAGACGGTGAGCCATAACCAGGCCTGTGTGCTGGCTATCTTATGTAATAAGTAACCCTTATATTTGTAAGAACTGTTACTTCCTCGAGATATTCACTAAATGATTGAATTGTAAACTGTGCTCTCTGTTTCACAGTATGTTTGGGAGCAAGCTGAATTTGACATCATTAAGCGGAAAACGAGGATCAGCCTCCATTTTAATCTGCACAAGCCGCAAAGGAAAATTCGCCATGCATTTTCTTATAGCTGGAGACTGTAAGTCACTTCCTCTTCTATTATAGAGAAAACGTCACATCCTCATTCTAGTATGGTACTTCTTTTATTGTTGCTGTTCACTTAATAGCATGAACTGTATTTCTTGCGTATAGGTGGTCATTGCCTGAGATCAAAGATTGTTTGGAAGAAGCTGGATTTCAGTCAGTCCACTTCTGGATCCGACATATGCCTGACAGCGAAGATATCAGAAGCACATATGGGCTTGCTGCTGGACGAGACATAAAATATGAAGAGGTTACAAGTTTTCAACAACAAGATTCATGGAACGCATACATTGTAGGTGTTGCATAGCTGCTGTATCTGCCTCATTTTCATGAAAGTGGGCTTAGGTAAGACGTTATTCTTCATTTCGTCTGAAGCTAGATCAGCAGATTGAATTACGTGTGTCTTTTTTTGATAAATTTTAGTACACAAACAATGTTGTACCCTCTTCTTTAAGTTTTTTTGACTAGGAATTAATTCAGTTAAGCCTCTGGGATCTCTGAATATAGTGCCTCAGTTCTTCATGAGAAATAGGCTTATAAACTTCTTAGTATCATAAAGACTTTCAGTTTACTCAGATAATTAGATAGTGAGGCCCCATCAATCAACATGAGCAAAACTGTTACCATATACTATACAAAAAAAAAATTGGATTTAGCGACGGACAAATTTTGTAGCTAAACAAACAAAAAAGTGGGTCAGTAATCCTATCTAGCGACAGAATTGTCATTGATAAATTTAGACTGCATCATTGCTGTAATCATTCATTTATTCCAAAGGCGTGCACTTGACTGAAATTAGTACAGTAGTATTTTTTTGAAATGATAAAAATAATGATACTAATTGATAGGTGCAGGGATGTAAAATTATTATTGGATTCCTTCTGCTGAGTGTTCTCGATAAAGTTTTAAAAAATGAAAACACAAGTTCCTTTAATTTGAAAATCAAACATCCATTTGGTAATACATCAAAAGAACACTACTTTTTGTTAAAGCTCAAAATTTCCAAACTTCAAATAAACTATATAGATTCCTCTTCTATCATTAATTAAAAGTTTCAAATTCGAGTTTTGAAAATAGATTCGTTTTGGTAAGGTAACACTTCATCTTCCAAAAATTTATACGTAATAAGTCTGAGTCCAAAATATGATCCATCCAAATAATGAACTCCAAATTTTAGAAAAGACACCATTCAGTTTCGGATCAATCAGATATAAATTTTTACTACTCATACAAAATTTTGAATAAAATTATCAATTTTGTATTTAAAATTTTAACTTCACCTTTAGATTATGCGTGCAAAAGAAAGAACAGAAAACTTTGATCATCAAAATGTATGTGGCGTGTTGACTTATTAAGTGTCAAAGTAAAAGATCTCTTCGTTATAATGAAGGAAGACTATAGTTTATAGTATATGGACCTAGGGATTAGAAAAATTGATCCTCATTCATAAGTGGATTAATTAACGCCTAAAGTAGCTTAAAAGCTATGTAATAGTATATTTTACGTACTTATTCATCAACCTAAATAATAATAGTTTATAGCTCTAATCTACTGAGGTTATGCGATTTCAATTAATCTGTTATTTTCAGTTACGAAATACTATGTATATGTGTATCATAATAACACTTATTTTGACTCATAATTAAAGTTCGTTTCTCAATCTTTTTCAAACATTTTTCATTTTTCCAGTACAATACAATATTCGAAAATAAACAACGTAGCTAAATCTTGTCTCTTATTGCTACACTGTCCTAACAAGCACATGGTTAGTAGATCTAGCATCTATAGCACATTGAATTATTATTGAACTTGTATATGATTTCATAGTACTTAGTACCTACTCGATTCTCTAATTTATTCAAATGTAGAGGATTTCTGAATACTTTCTATCGACGATTTTATTATTTTCATAAACCCAAATGAGTTATTTAAGCGATGGTATAAAAAAAAATCTGTCTCATCATGCTCTTGGTGTTAACTAGCTAAGTTTTCATCTTACAAATTCACACTATTTTAACATGAAACATGATGATCATCTCAACCATGTGATTACCTACCAAAACAAAACATAATTAATATGACCTGTTTGCTTGTGCGTGATGTTTTGAAAAAAATAAGTTCAAGGCATATATACTACGATCAAAGATGAGTATTTAGACCATAGTAAGCGTTTATTTTAAAGTTATCTATTTTTATACATTGTGAAATTTTTAATTTATAAAATAAAATATTCAAACAAAAATTTCAATTTTAAATTAGCGTGATTTGAAATAAAGAACAATCATGCCCTGGGGTAATGATAAGTACAAAAGCAAATTATTAACACTCTTTTTTGTCAAATTCTCGACATGGAAAAGTTTAAATTGCAACAAGGGTTAATAATAAGAAATCCATTTGCATACGTTTATAATTAGTAAATTCTACCTAACCTGAATTACTTAATCTTTAGTGTAAGACTGTAAGGTGAAATTAATTAAAAACCTACAATTTCCTAAATGAGAAAATAAATAAATTATATGTATATTTTTTCTAAAATGAAAATTAACTTTATATATTTCTCCAAGGAAACAAGAAATTAATTTCACTATATCATATTGTAGACGGCAAATCCATAGGCACTCCGCCCAAAACATGCGGTCTTCAATTTATTTAATCTTATATCATATTTATTTTTTAATCATAAATATCATATTATAATTTAAAATTTTAATTAATCACGTTAATATAAATTAAATATGACTAGTAAAAATAACGAAAAAAATAAAGAACAATTTCAGACCTCCTGAAATGATGAAAACGATATTCGAAAACTATGACCGGAAGATATTCTTTTTTTGGTTGGGTACTACTGGACTAGTAGTTGAATTAAAGCAGGTGCAATTAACGTCTTAATTAAGCGAAACTAAACTTAATTAAGAGTAGTTAATTACTACATTAAGTAACAAATTAAAAACCTCAGAAACCCATAACAGTTAAACACCCAAACCCCATTGTCACTAAAAATTTGCAGTTTCCATAAGTATATCACCATTTTTTTTCTCTCTTCTTCCTCAGAACTATTAGGGTTCTACCCCACCCCCCTCCCCCGTTAAATATCTTGGAAGTTACAGATCTATTGTTGTATTTAAACCCTATCCAACAACTCATAAATCTTCATATTCTTGATTTTTTCTTTTAATACCCAGTATGAACCAGAATCGTACTCGTTTAATTTCTTCTAGATCTTTACATATCATTTGCACCTACAATCTCTAGCATTCATAAAAATCTTGTCTTTTTTGTATTTTTGTTTTATTTTACTCTGATTATGCTATATGGGTATGATGAAACGGACAATGCGGCCATTGTTCAGTGTATTACTGTTGATTGCAGTGGCAGCTATACTTGTTTTTCGAATTACCCTTCGTTATAGCTCTATTGAGTTGAAAAATGAATACCCATTTGCTGGGAAGGCTGAAAAACCAGTTTTGAATGAGACGCTTTTGAAATATGCGTGTATTGATATTGGGGAACCCCGGTTGAAGAAAGAGGTTGAGGAGTTATTGGAAGGGAATTTCAGAGGACATAACCGTCATAGATCATTTCTGTCTTCTGGGAAGTATCGTATTGATGTAAGTCCGAGGACAGCTAGAGGGGTATCGGTGCAGCTCCGGTCACCGGAGTTTTATCGTCTTTGGCAGAGTTTTAGGAGGAATTTGCAAGATTGGTTTAGAAATAGGAAGCTTCCTAAGGATGTGATGATGGATTTGGTGAGTGCTGTTAAGGTTCCTATTGATGGACATAATGGTTTAGTGCGATCACAGAAGAGGTATAAATCATG